>VUJU01000270.1:0-71556 GCA_009835225.1 Aphis craccivora
AATTTTACAAGAAATTTAAGAAAGATTATATTCTCAAAATGATAGCTTTAAGAAATCGGTCATACATATTAATATTATTATACCTAATAGGTACATAATATAATATTTAAAATGAATAACGTACGTTTTGACGTCCATACGTTAGATAAGACCTCGAACGAAGGAAATGAAAAAAAAACAACAATATATACGCACTATATTACATACACGCGCTACCCACACCCACGTATACTCTAGTGTCAGTTGCCAGGACGATGTTTAACGTGCATGCGGGGGGCGATTTTGGTGTTTTCCCGAAAACCCGTCGTAGGTGTATCGCCCGGAACGACCAGGATAATAATTATTCGCGGTCCACGTTATCAGGTATCCCGCAGCGTAGACTACCTACGGCAAAAACGTTCGCGTTGAATTTTTTTGGCAAACACTATCGTGTCGAGTTTAGGCATATACAGGGCGATTCACCAAGCATTATCAACCTTTTTTCTTTTCCAATATTATTCAATTATTCAAAATCTAGCTTTTGAATCTGAAAAACAAACCTAAAAATAATATTTTCAAATTTTTAAGATTTTTCAACTACTTGAGTAAACAATTATCCTTTAAACTATTTACAGTACAAAGGAGAAATTTTAATTTTAAAACAATAGTTCATATCCATATAGGATCATCTTTAAAGAGTACGTACACAAATCTCAAGAACTTGAAAATATGGTTTTTAATGTAGGTAATGAAAAATTCAACAAACTATAATTTTTCATTATTAAGGGAAGGACACAGGAAGAGTATGCTTGGTGAATCACTTTGTATGTACATACAATATACAATTATACTAACACATCATGTATGCATGAGCTTAACATATCTAATATATAAACATCTATAAGGTATATAATAAGGGATATTTTTGGGCAGGCTCGACCAACATATGATCGAAGTCAGAATCGAAAAAACCCAATGCGAAAGCTGTGCAAACTTATTTAGAGATAATTAATTGCGAATAAGACCAACGAGGTTTTAGGATTTGTAATTATATGTTGTTAATCGATGTAAACTGAGGAGATTTCCCGTTTACACGCGAATCATTCGAGATCATTAACCAAGGAGTTCGCGTTAATGCGTGCATTTACACAATAAGTACGATTTAGAAAACCCTATGTACTGGGTACAGCCTACGACTGTCGTTTTGATAAATAATTCAAAACAGATGGCTGTTATATCGCACGTGTTATTTGTTTAGTGGCTTTGTATCGTATACGATTACCTGAATATTCTGAAATAACTGGTTTTAGCAATTTTATTTGCTAAATTGTCTTCAATTTATGCCCGCGTACGCGATGATGCATATTATTTTATTTTAATAAAATGAGGCGTTTTTGTTTATGACCACAACCGTATAATTATATCCAACATTTCCAGCTCGTCAGACCGGTATATTAGTGGCGAAGGCGCCGCGCCGCCGATGACAATAATTTGTCGGCGATACATATATTCACGATATTATCTTAAACGATATATCCGAATCTAGTACCCGAATATACATAACACGAACACATATATTAATAATAATCAGTCAACTATACTCGGTTAAAATTTTTTTAGGCGCAATCACTAGAAACAGGTTGATTCAGTTGAATTTTACCGTACAGATAATCGTATTAACTGCACAAGTTAAAAATAGCTATTAAATATGTATATTAATTTTTTTCTTTTAGTAATTCCACGTCATATAATTTTATACTTTAATTTTGTTACTTAACATTTTACGCAAAAAAAATTTTTATTTTGTTAACATAGCTTCTCGTCAGAAGATTCGATTTTCCACCTTGTCGGACATTGTTTTTTTCATTATAGCCTCGTCGGAACGTATAATATTTAACAATAATATTCTATGTTCGTTCTTTTACTTATAATATGATATATTATATGCTACAAACAATTTTTTTCTAATTTACAGATTTTCAATTAATTTATGTAGATTTTATTACCTATCCGATTTTATAAACATGGCACCTGATGGTTTTATATATTACATGTCAATAATTATTGGAATGACGAAATTGGCGATATTACTGTGCCAAATAATTATATGTACTTTGAAAATGTGTATAGTATACAAACGTTTTGAAACTAACGCCGTATAGACATCAACGAACAACAGTGCATTGCAGTATTAATATAGAATTTCAGACCTTAATTAAATTAATAGGCGTTTACCAATTATAGTTTGAAAACTGTTAAAGCGCACATTTTTGATACATTAAACCTGTCAATCGAATTAAGAGTACGTAATATTTTATATATTGCATTATATTATATATATACACACACACATATAATAATATATTATATTCATGGATTAGTTTACATTAGACGCACAGTCAGTTTTAAACGTGTAAACCCATACTTAATATAATGGACTTCGCGTTTCAAAAGAATCTAGAGGATTTTCCATAATAAACCGGCCGTACTTGAAATTAGGTGCTTAAAAAAGGTCCTATTTGATTTTAATTAACGCTCGCGCTAAAAGGAACAAAGACAAATTTTTTTTTTAGAAGATGCAATATCCGCAAAGCTAAGCGAATATTTATACGGGGTATATCGGGGAGAGAGGGTCACCTACAAAAGCTTTATTCCGTTTTATGTACATAACATAATAATAATAATGATCATGATATATATATATTATACGTATTATAATATGCCGTAAAAATCATCAACCACGGTCGAGTGGCCGCAGTAATTCATAAAGTCTTTCTCGACTTCTATAATAATATATGTATAGAACACTATTGTACACTGCATTTAAAATATAAATCTATTGTCTTTTGACGTACCTATAATAACGTTTGTTTTTTGCGTTTAATAAAAAATTAGGTTGATTCTCATACCTGCAAGTTCCAATCGAATCCTCCAACGTTCACGCCACCGGCGTCTCTGTAATGGAACTCTAGTGACGAGTCGTCGATTACGTCAATCACTGGACACACGACGGTCGACGCTTCGCGGGCAATCCGATCCAACAATGGCTCAAGCCATCCTGAGAAATAAAAACAACAATAGCCACCAAAGTGTCACAAACAAGCGCACGTTTCATTCACACGTGAACGTTTATGCACGGATATAATAGTTTAACCGTCTGCTGTTAGTATAAAAATACATTAGTCGACGTCTATTATAATTATTATATACCACCAGACGAGACTACGAGAGTGTACAAAACTACAGTGAACTGTTATGGCTAATGGTTGTACACTATCATAGTAATTGTAAGTAGTAATCGTAAATTTCGAGAAAATATAGTTGTAAAACTTTGATTTAAAAATTTTGTATTATAGGAATATTTTAATACCTTTTTAGAAATGTATACAACTTTATATTAAAAAAAAATATATATCGAGATTTAAAGAAAAGTGTTAATTGTAAGTGGGGTAGTCAATCCTATATTGTTGTATTTTAAGCTCGCTAAACGTTATTAAAATGAACGATAAAATATTATAAACATTGAAGTGGTAAAGTTTGTCGATTATTGAAAGAGTTTAATCGTTCTCTTGAACACAAAGTTTCAAAAAAAAAATATTAGTACACACGCAATATTGCTAAACTACAGTTTACAGTTCATAAAATAAATAACTTTAACTGTGTGAAAATATTAGTATACCTATACACTAAAAATGTGTTAATAATTTAAAATCAATACAATTTTATTCGAAATGGAAATTATGGCATTTTACAGAAATGGGAAAACGTAAAAATAAATAAAACAAAAGAATCAAGTAATATACCTATATTTTGTGTTTAAGAAATTCAAAAGGCAATAGCTATAATCGTTAAAAAAAAAATACAATTGACCATTGACATGAGAATTAATGAAACATTAGTTTAAAAAGACACATAATATTAGAGCTAACTAAACTAATAAATCAAAATGACCGCGACGACGTTAGACGCGCCTGATGGTACATAATATGATAAATATGATATGGTAACGTAAGCAAAACTGCTGCCAAATAATATGCCATTCACAATACCGCACACGACAATACCTCGAACGGGTGTAAAAGCGATTCCAAACAATAAAACAACAAAAAATAATAAAAGCCCATTTACTTGATATTATATTATGTAGGTATTATGTTATGATGAAAAGCTGCAACAGCGGACATGTGCAGAGGCCACATATTATAGAAACACATATATACACAATAAACGACATAACATGCGACGGGCACAAACGGATTTCGAAACAATTCAGACGAATAATGATTATTACGACTGCCGGCTGCGTTATATTTCCCGGTCAGTACGGGATAATAATAATAATAATAATAATAATATAATGTACATCACGCGACGATATTGAAATTTATTGTTTTGGGCGCAGATATTCGGTCTGAGATTGTCGCCCGCATTTCGTTATTGACCACTAAATTTTAGCGTAAATTGTCGTTTCGAAAATCCGCAAGTATCCGCCACGAAATGAAATGTAACACGATCATAAATATCACAACACGTCTTATATTATTACTATATAATATAATTGTATACTATTTTATAGTTCCGTTGTCGACGAGATGACTTACCTTCGGTACACTCGCAATGCGAGTCGAGATAAGTGAGAACGGGTGCGGATGCGTACCTCGCACCCATCAACCTGGCTCGTATAAGTCCTTCTCTTTTTTTGGCGCGGACGATTTTTATTTTCGGATAATTTTCCGCATACTCCTCAAGTTGAGTTTTGAGATGAGCTGAGAAAAAAATAAAAATCATAAACACATTAATACTATTAAATAATAATATACCTGTGTCCTATAATATAGTCATCATCAATAATAATGTTATTTTCATATTTAATATATTTTATTCGTGTGTTGTATAGATTTACACAGCTACAGCGTCGCACCAGAATCTCTTTCCGAACAATTTACGTTTGCGGATAATTTATCAGAATAGTGAGAAATTCTGAGTCAAACATTACGTAAATATACGTTTGAAGGATGTTGTAGACACGAAAATCGTACGAAATGACGAATTAATGACTGTATGTCGTGATTTCATCAGCGTCGTGTCTCGTGTATATATATATATATATATTATAATATAGGTAGTTGCATATTGTGTGCGTACCTTCGTCAAACACGCTACGGCCACGCTATTCAATAACCGGTGGAAATGTTCCGACGCGTAATTGAGTAATTCGCTTCAGCGTATGTATATTAATTATTTCAAATATGAAATTAATTAAACAAGACGTGCGCGGTAATCGCTAACACGAAATATCCTATCAATATTCCAAACACAGTCGTATCGATTTTGGAAGATATACGGGTTCAAATATCGATATTATACAATATTTAAAAGCGATTGTCCAAACGTCAACGGACAGGTATACGTATTTTGTAAATTGGTATTACACTATATACAGCATAGATGACCGTAATGTTAAGCTATAATAATATGTACCTACCCACGTCCCATGGTTTCAAATACTGACAAACGCCTATATAAATGGTCAATTATTTCGTCCACTCGGTCAAGCGAGAAATCAATAGACTTGACACTGTGTTATTATTTCGTGTTTAACTAAAAAGTCTACTATACGAACATCATAGTCTGTCCAAATATTGGACGTAAAGAGATCCACATAGATACCGAAAATGTAAAATATTAACTGTTAATATTCCAAGACTTTGGAAACGTAATTATAATCGTCTTTTGATTTTTTCTCCAAAATTTCAGATACACATTTTTAGTGTATTATACAATAATGTTCATGAAATTAATTGGAAATATTATATAACGTAAATATATTTATAATGTATTATTGCGTATACTGTGCCACATCGCCACGAGAATAAATTCACTATTAAAATGTTGGTGGGTCGGACATTGTATTATTATTCGCAGTGAAAGGACGACGAGCATATATAACACTACATACAAATATATTATAGTATATGGGACCTAGGTAGGCGGAATTGGTACACTGCTAATTATTCCGCAAATGTTAAATGGCCGTGTTCGATTGATGAAAAATGCGTCTGGTAACGAAACACTGCAGTGATTGCAGCATTGTTCAGGTACATCGATTGCGATGCTTAGCGATCACGACAACGCTATAAATCAACAGTTATACACAAACGGTCGTGTGAGCAAAAACATCTTTAGCACAAGGGACATGATATATTAAGTGTTAACAATGCAAAGTGATGTTTTACAATTCCCGTAAACAATGGACGTGCACAATTGTGCACGTAGCAATCAGCCGATTTACATTGTTTGCGTGGGTATATATGCGTTCGTTCAAATTGAATTCATTTTCTTACCACCTACCTACCGTTTGTTTGATAAACACAAATAATAATTTGTGAGTTCGAATTATGTTTTCGATAAATTTTTAAATCTAGCTTTTTGCACGGTGCATTTGTTCCCCGTTGTTCATTGTTTATTATTTAAATGACTTTTATAAACAGCAGTAGGTGTAGTTATATATTATTATGTAAGTATACATAATTTTATTTTTCTATTTATTTATTTTTTTTTTTTGATTCATCTTATTAAATAAAAATAATAAGTCAATAATGTGTTGATTTGTCGAAGCGTGTACAAGTACCATATAAAATATACCTGGGTATAATAATGTAAATTATATGTATTGTGAATATCATCAGTGGGTGAAATTTAGTTTATATTATAATATTCGATAAGCTATAAATAATATGTATTGCCAAACACCGGAGATTGATTTTCTGATCGCACGGCTATATAGTACAATATAATACTATATTATTATTATAAAATCGTCGGAACATCGAATCGGTCATGGAGCTTGACAAATTGTTGAGTTATGACTGCGTCGTGATGACTAGAAGAAGAGCGCCATCGGATGACCTCTCACCACTGTATATTGCCATGCGACGAAATCCATGTTATAGGATACAATATAGTGTTCCTTCGCTCCGCCACCACCCGACCAACGACTTGGTACGGGACACCGGGTCGTAGCTCACTCATACTCCGGAACGCGTTACCGCCCATTAAGTTTGTCCAAAGGTCAGATTTATGTTTGGTGTTTCCTTTCTCTTGAAAATTTACCCGTGAATAAGACGTATCCGGCGATGGCGGCAGCAGCCCGGGATTAATTGGGTCGAAAGCCTTTTAATGACCGGAAACGGACGTGTCCGTCTGAGATTGGCGAGTGAAAATCAAAAGGCCAAATTTATAGGAGGTCGGTGCGAACCTCTTTTCCCGCTGCCGTTGGTTAGGTTATATATGTATATGCGCGCGCACAAATACACACACCTACACATACCTATACACACACATACACACACACACTAATTGACAGCATTCCACTATAGTCGTGGTAGCCACGTTGAGCCGTTTCAACGTGAGTATTATTATTATTGTATACAAAATATATGAACCACACCAATTGGGATAGATTAATAGGAACATAATCAAGAAAATCGTACAATCAGAAATTATGTTTGTGTTGTTATTCAGAAATTATATGGTAACTATACATAGACCAAGACAAACTTTGGTATGCGAATCTCGGATTCATGCGATTTTTCGCACGTGACCGGTAAGAAAATTAACGTATTAACGTATGTGCAGTATAATAATATAATAAAAAAATATATTTATGTTTAATAGAGATATGCTATATGATAGAACTTTGTTTTATTTTGTTCCTCCTCATACGCCACTAGCTTATTTGTATATATATATATTATTATATTACGTATCAACTATAAACGCGTTTGATGTGTATACTTTATATATATAATATGCTTACTTATAATATACTTCCCCGACTGTGTTTGAATACTTAATGGAAATTAATAATTCGATTTATAAAATATTCACATAAATTAACTCTATAAAATAGTTATATCCAATAGTTTATGAAACGCATTTTTATTTTTTTATAAACTAAAAACTATTAAAATTTATAATACTTATAATAGCGGTGTGATGGTTTAAAAATACAGTAGGTATATTTATCTTATAGTATTGTATTTCAAACATATTGATCGGAAAAAAAAGTTATTGACGTGGACAAAAACGGTTAGATACGCTGTATAATATATTGTTTAGGTCCTATTGCATTAAAATTGTTGGAAATATAATGATGCAGATTTTTGTATATATATATATATATATTATACAGGTGTATAAGTTTATAGAATATATCATATATAAAAATCGTGTATCGACTTATATAGGGAACGAAAGAAAAACATGAAACTCACAGAGACCTTCGCTCTCCTCGCCACCATCCATATACTCCGAATATTCAATAACGTTTTCGATATCGATCAGTCTATTTTTTAATGGTTGAAAACGTTGAAAAACGTCCACGGCCGTTATTTATTTGTCGTATTCATCGTCATCATCATATTTGTGATTATTTCCCCCCCCCCTTTTTTATATTTTTATCTTTATATTTGATGAAAATCGAATACCGTTTTGGACCTTTCACTGCGCAGTACATTAACTGATTAACTGTATACACATCTAAAATTTTAGGAAAAAAAATATAATATAAGCAAAGTGTTCATGGTTTATAAAGGCCTATTATAAAATTGTCTGTTCTGTTGGTTTTAAAATCAAAACTGTGAAAATTAACAACCTCTTTAACACTATTGATATAACTACAATTGACTTAAAACTCGCATTTATTTGTGGAAAAATAGATATAAACAGATAGTAGTCAATTACCGATTACGTGATGCGACGAACGAAATTAAATGGGACACTCAGCGTCGATAAAACAAATTGGCAATTTCGTATTCGAACGTTAAAATCGTGGTACCGTTCTATAAAACGCCAATAGGAGAAACGATTGGCTGTTAAAAAAAAAACGGCGGCAGAAATCACTGTACCCGCGAATGGAAAAGTAATATTCTAATTTATAAAAGAACCAACAACACTAGCCCGTTTACGACACAACTGCAGCGTGTCATAACAATTATAAATAATGGATGTACATTTAAATTCGCATTTCGGTATCGTCAAGGTCGAATGACGGAATATCGATGCAGTGCAGCATGCAGTTTTATCGTACAGCGCATTATGATGTTAACCTTTTATACTATTATCATCATCATCGTAATCACACGAACAGAACGTCGTCGCATCCACTGCCGAGTGCTCTTAGATAGGTAGTAAAAATAATAGTATAGTCTGTATAAAATATGGATATACACTACATAGGTAATATAGTAAATTATATATTAAGTAATCCTGCGGCGAATACGCGAGTGCACCGCAATTGCCTACACTAGGCGCCGTCTTACGCGCCGTCATAATGATAATAATATTATAATGTCATTATTTAACACTCTAAACACGCACAGTCGTCTCCCGCCGCAGGACTGTTTTCGGTTTTCGTCGCATCGGCGAAACGCCAAGTCTGTATTAATATATTATTTTGTGAATGCGCAGTGTTTGTGGAGGTGGAGAGGTTAATGTGTAGCGCGCGACAATAACTCGCCAAACGCATACGTAATTTCAGAGAACTGAAGGAACGAGACTTGAGGATTGGGGTCACGCCTGCTCAAATATGAACATAGAAGGATAAAAAAAATCGTTAAAACAAAAAAATAACAACGCAAACCCCATGACACATACACCTCTATGAAGAACTAATTAAAAATATGTTTTTTTACGGGTACCTATATGGAACAACTTAAAATGACGTTGCAAAAAAAAAAAAAAAAATTCAAAGTATAATTTATCAAAAGATCAAATTTAATTGTCCCCTTCATTATGAAACATAATAATTAGAGTAACAGAATTTGCCTAAAAACTAAAAAGTGTCAACTAATTTTAATTTAAGGAATACAAATTCTAAAAGCAGAGTTATTTAAAACTGATAAAAATATATCTACAAAAATAATGTTTTGACATACATGTAACATATTATGCCTATCGTATATAATATTATATTATATATACCATGAGTTAAACGGTTATAACAAAGCATAATTTGACCCATTTTTAAAAGTATAGGTATAGACATAAATATAAAATTTAATTGAACATGAAAAAAATAAGTAATAAATTGAATGTTAATATTTAATTAAAACTATATCTTTACTTTCATTTTTTAACGATTGTAATAAATTAAAAATACTATACGGAATTAATGTTACTGAACTACGCAAAAACTTTAAAATGTTGTTTTTTAATCTTTATGATTTATACGCGTTATTTTTAAATTAAAATGAATCGCGCGTCGTCGCCGTTGTATATATATAATATTTGTTCTTATACCCTTGAAGCACGGCAGTTCGATACGAAATAATCCAAAAAGAATTTATCTATACCTATGTATATATCATAATTTGTTCGTGTTCAGCATATAGTTTTATGCCAAATAGGCTATTGTATTCACGTAAAAAGCGAAAATAGTTAGGGATATTTTTTTATTGTTATTATTTATTTTTTTTTTTTGCGAAATATGTCACCGATAAAAACAATGTAACTACCTAACTCGTTTATTATCTTGAAATAATTATAACTTTGGCGGTATACACTCTACGAACCGTTATTATAATATCGTTTACCACTGTCATCTTAATGCCACAATAATGTGTTTTATACAAATTACAAGTTTGAAGAAATATGTATATGTAGTATACCGTGGCCTATATACGATAAGATATTTATATTGTGACTCACGCATATCAGAATAATCGTCGACTAGAATGATTTCCCGGATGAGGTGTTCCGGCGATCTATCCAGTATGGAATGCACTGTCCGCAGCAAAACGGACCACGCCTCGTTGTGGAAACATACGATCACAGATGTCTGGGGTAGATTGTCTAAATATCTGCCTGGTTTTTTGCACCTAAAATACAGAAATAACGACTTTAAATATAAATACGTTCATGATATACATACATATATATGACATGTTATTGTTATCGTGTGTGAAGCGAATTATTATATTAAATAGACGTTTAAACCTAACCTATTCTAGTCGAACTACGTCTTTTCCACCCCAACCGCATCATTCCACCAGTGACTACCCCCGAATCAGCTCCATAGCTGTTTTTGCTCGGCTAATGGTTCCAAAAGCAATGAATATCAATTACACGTACACTGCACGGACGTCGCGTCATTAACTGACGCATTAGACCACGGCTTTTCACCATTATATTATATATTCCTTATACACATACGCACATATCACAAAATAACCTATATGACATCAATAGAACCTTGGTTATGGTATACTGTTCAGTGTTCACCGTGTAAATTGATCCCTGACGATAATCGCGCGACCTAAATATAATATGTATTATATATATAATACTTATATGAATCCACACACGAGATCATACCTTTCATTATTAGGTATACTATGATGTTAGAAATATGAGTAAACATTGATTTTACTATTATTATTATTAAATCAGAATTGTTAGGAGGCAGTGATCGGAGTGCAGGATAAAACGTTTCGGGTCTTTGGTAAAAAAAAAAAAGGCATTCACGTCCAAATAACTTAAACGTTGAAGTTTTGTAAGCAAGGGTTACCCCCAAAAAAAAAAAATCCGTTTATTTATTATATGGCACTATATATGGCAGGTCATATATCACGTGTGGGATTCAGTGGGAGCCGCCTTTTTTCTAGAGGTTGAACAATGAACTACTAATTCACAGAGATCGATATCGAACGAACTATATTACGTAAACTATATTTATGCGCGCCCGTGTGTACACCGTAAACGCGTGGGGTTCAAAGTTAATAAACGGAAATTTGTAAAAGGTCCCAGGGTCTGTGTTTAAAAGAGGGACTAGCATAGGGAAAAAAACAAAACGCTTTTCAACCGGTGGCTTTTTGATTTATCGCCGGATCCCGTCGAATTAGCCACCACGTTTAAACGGATAAAAACAAAAAAAACGAAAAAGCAAAAAAAAAAAAAGCCGAAAATAAGCGAGAGAGGGTGATAGAAGGTAAACGCTGGACCTTTGTATTGTGTGCGAACTCGAATGAGGTGAAAAAGGCTATTATTTTGAATTGCGCGACGTCAAAAGCATGCACAACAGGTGGATTTTTGTGCATATGGTGTCCGGTATTCAGGATACTAAAGCAAAGAGTTAATAAAAAAATCTACAGCGTAGTCAAAATATTATTATTTAAAAAATCAAACTACACTGGTAGGTATATTTATTTATATGTTATGTATTTTATCGATACAATATTGACGTTCCGAAGGAATATTTCATAAAATAAATTGTTAATAGTCATACATCCGAAAAGAGAAAACTGTACTTAATGCATGCCAGAATGTAATTGTTTGAAATTTGAAATTTATGCGATTAATTACATTATCTTTAATGAGCGAATACGTGTTTGTGGTGTGGCCATGTTCAGCACCTACACACTATCCGTACAACTAAATTCGAAAATTACATTATTTTAATACATATAGTTTTCATGTATAGCTAAGTATACCAGTATATCAACGATGTTAAGTCTAAGTAACCATATATTATGACTCATCGCCGTAAATGTAATTAATTCATACTTTACATAATATGGTTTACAAAATAAAAATTAATTCAGCATAAGTTTTATATTTAATTCAAATACTTTGATTGTATACATTTTATATTTCTTTTGAGTTTTAACTTCCAAAGCAAAAAATCTCGACCAAACTGGTCAAAAAGAGTATTTTATGATGTATCTAAAAATAATTACTTAAAATCTCATACTATATCACACATATTTTACATATTTTGTACGAGTATTATGAATGACCTATAACAATATATACCTGTCTGCGAATATAATTTTATAAGCATCCTGTAAATATATTATTTTCAAATTTGACTAATCTATTTTCCTTAAAATTGGAACAGTTATAATATTATCTTTGTCATATAAAATAAACGATGAAATACAATTATAAGCACCATATTATATTATGTTATATAACGCTAGTAAAAAACCTGTGATTTATAATGTATAGGTACTTATAATACACAAATGCATAATATTATATAATATATTTATTAATTCTATTTGAGAATAGTACATTTATACTTGGTTTGATTCTAGTAAAATGTGCACGTATTAGACACCTTCTAACAACACAATAATATATTATATCATATAGGTCAGGACAGTAGGCTAATAGTATACAATATAATAAACGTATTCATCGTGTTTCTAACACATACATTTAATGCTAAAATGCATAACGAAATAATGATTATCGTTAAGATCGCAAAATCGTTTTGATTTCAGGGTTATTAGAAACAATAAACAACTCGACGTCTTCGTAGTTTCAACCGTTATTACAACACCGTCGACCTTATATGATATCGCGAGTCGGCCGAATCCGATTGTGCACGCGGTGGCGTTCAGCGATCGTGAGCGAGATGATCGTTCGTCTTACACCACACGTGCGTGTACAGTATACATATAGATAGATCAGATACCGTGCAATAAACAATATCCACCTAAATATTATAAAATTATACTAATGGAGAGACAATGCTTACGTCCGATGGCCTTAAAAACGGAATCAAATTATATTCGCAGCGGCGAAGGACGCGGTCGTTCACGGTGTATGAAGACGGGTCGATAAATGCTTTACATTAGTCCGCCCCGCACGCTACCGCCGCCGGTGCTTTGCTGACGGTTGGAGTGTGGTATGCCGAGGTACCTCGTGATAACGAATTGCATTTGTCTGTTCATTATATTATCGGCCACGCGTGTATAATAACACAACTAGACAATATGTATTATATAATATTATACATGTGTACGAGCACTATATGTACACAGGGATACAGGGTCAGGTACGTGTTTTATATGTGTAGGTATATATTACATGTTATTATGAGGTGGCACTGCAGTATAAAAGGAAACACATGGCACTATGACAGTGTACGTCACGTGTGACGACGACCTCGTTTGCATTGTATAATAATATATAATATTTAATGCCTTGTGGCGAAAATACAGCACAAAAGTCAATAGTCTTTCACGCGATTTCGATCGATCGCGCCGTACAACGCGAGCACATGTGTATTTTAGACATCTGTGGATTAGATAAAGAACCGTGGGAAATAGGGATATGTTGATGGTTTGAATTCTTACGAACAACGATCGGCCGAAATCGATTTTATCGGATGATGTGTTTTAATTCTGCACAGTATAGAAATATAATTCATATAAATGATGATTTCATATTATTTACGATTCCGTTGAATCTAAGCGTTACACTGCATAAGTGACTGGTCGTACAACGGCGAATATTATATTAACTGGTAAACTGTTAATTATAACTATTGCAGTTATATACGCGCAAGTATACTTATCGAGTGATTTTGCCGTCGATCAAACTATAACTTATAGGTTTGTTATGTCGTTCGCAGTTTCACACTGCATATCTGATATACAGTTGGATGAAATATCCAATTTCGGCAGAAATAATGCACGCCCGGAAACGTCACGCGAGGGCGAATCATTATTAATATGGTATTATATATTGTATATATATATTGTTCATAATGTGATATACAACGCAAACTATATCGAAAACGCAAAACACGGAAAATACGAAATTTATCTGATTGTAACACTATAATATAATATAATATAATATACACTCTGCTATTTACTCCAATTATCTGTAGAACATTGCATCACGTTAACAACAACAGTTTGTGACAGATCAAAGTAGAATATATACACGTACACACACACATAAACAATTTTAGACATTATAATTATCGTTAAATATTCCATCAACGAGAATCGATTAGTGGGATTTGCGAGCGCGAGTGGTGGAGACGCGTGCGGCGAGGGGCGTCCCTAAAAGAGGGCAAGTGTCAAAAAGTGTTTCTAACCATTATTTTTGTGCGATGGGTGTCCGTTGTCAAGGGTCGTTATTATAATATACAATGCGTATTTTTGACAAATTTCACGAAACGAAAAAAAAAATCTAACTTTTTTCCTATCATTTTATTTTTAAACCGATTGGTCAGAGTTTATAATTCACCGAATACGTACAACGTCGTACACACATACATCGCCGCCGCCGGTGGCTGGTGGAAGTATATAGTTGGTGTTTTTAATTAACTTCATTACATCTATCCCACAGCAGCCGTCTATATCCACGCCCGCCATTTGGTACATATTCGGTTTTAATTAAACCCTCCGGGTCGACCATTATATACATTGTGTGTTGTTTGGGCCTCCAGCCCCTAACTGGCAAATTACTGGTGCACACCCGCCAATAGCCAAGTGCACAAGTGGTGATAAACAAAAAGTAAAAAAAAAAAAAAAAAAAAAAACCAACGATGACAATAACAACAAACGAACATTAACTAGACAAACATTTCGCGCACATATACGTATTGTGCAGGACTTAGTAGAATTTATTCGACGGATGTAGTTTTTATACTGCAGCCCGACACAGAATTCTATTTATTTATATTTTGTTTAAAGCCGGTTCACGCCAAACGTTTGCGGGGATGTCGCGGCGGAAGCGCCAAATGGAGGAGGGTGGTGCTGACAAATGGAAAGTTTCACGCTAGCGGGAGGATATAGTTACGGCGGAAGAAAGTTTTCGCGCCCAGTGACGGTGTCAGCAAAGGGAGTGGCGAGGGATGAGGTAGACGGCGGTGTATTATGCAACGCGAATTCTATAAAAGGGCGAATTTCATTTTTCTTCGTAGCTTGTTGCCGTCTATACATTATATTTAATATGTATAGGTACATCATAAACGCATTCCTACCACAGAACCTTTTTCGCGCCGAGCTGACTTCAACTTGTTCGCTAACTACTACAGTAGTAAATGATCATGCTTTTTCAATTAATGTAATAATAATGCAGCAATAATAAGGAGCATTGTTTCCGTGCATTAACCCTATTGTTAACCACTCGAAATGTTATGCGTTTGAGATAATTATTGAACTATGTAATCTGCGAGCAAACTCGTTTTCTCGTTATCTTGTTTTTAGATTTTCCTAATATTTTAAGAAAAAAAAAACTAAAAACTGATATTTATTCTAATAGTAATTATGATTAGAGGTGGAATGTGTTTTAAACAGGCAGTTTTATTTAAAACTTTAATACATAAACGTTTAAGAAAAAAAACATAAATTATTTCGTAATTTTTTCTATGAAATATCCACTTTTGTATGTATATACAACTAACTAATATATTGTGGGTACACAATTCACAAGCCATATTTTTAATTTTATTAATCCGCTTGGTTAGAATTAAAGTTGAATTTGTTTTTAAACTACTGCAGAGTATAATTTATAGTGCGCCTATGTATTATATAAACTTGATAAAAAGTAATGTTATAAATTTAAAATAAAAATAATAATGTTTGTTTTATAATATTTAATAAAAGCTGTTTTTATAACTTATAAACATGAAACTATATAATAGATTAATAATAGATATTAAAAAAAAAAAATTATAAAATATAGTCGCAGATGATTATATTTATTACTCATGTATACTTCAAACTATAACATTATCATATTATCACAACAATGTTTTTCAAAATCGAACAAATTTAATAATAAAACGAGTTTAGAAGTAGTACATGCTTTAATATACAGGTATTTAAATAAATATATTATATTTACAAATCATAAATGTATAATGATTGAGGATTTGCCGATAGAGCATAAAATTATAGTATGCACCTATACTCTATTAAACGTGCCAATTCATGTTGTTTAATTTTCTAAACGTAAACAAATTCCTACGCCGAAATCGTGCACGTCGATTTCATAATAGGAATTAAATTAAAAACATTATTTTTTTATTAATAGTCACAATTTTGTTTGAGTTTTGAAATTAATACTAATGTAAATATATTTATACATTTATTTAGGTAATATCCATTTTGTTAAAGTGATATAGTCAAACAAGCCAAATATAATAATTATTTTTAGCGTTTAAGAAGTTATATTTCAGTGGTTTCGTATAACTTTAATTTACGAAACGATAGAGTCAATATATTTCAAAGGTTCTTTTTTTAAAAATTAATTACCTTTAGTCAGTGTCACATTATTAGCCATAATATTATATTGTATAGAAGCATTAATTAAACGAGTTTAACGCTTTATCACATATAAATCATTATTATATTGAAAAATAACAGGCTTGTGACTACACAAAATAAATAATATTAGTCATACAAAATGAAAAAAAAAAATAAGTATTGTTTTACCGAGTTATTTTTAAATAATGAGATATTACAAATATTTATGTATGTTGTATTATTTATTGATCATATTTATATATTATGTACAATTTTTCTGTACGTGTGTAGGTACATCACTAAACTCCTTCTAAACGGCTTCATCGATTTTGATGAAATGTTTTGTGAGCGTTCGAAGGGTCGCTGAATAGTTTAGATTCACAATTGGGCCAGGTAGGTAATGCAATAACGTTGCAATTAGGTCCTAGGAAAATTTTACATGTATACGTCTTAAATAACACATGAGCGAATCTTAGATGCCAATGATCTCGGAAATCATTCATCCGATCGCCATGCGGTCTTTTTTTTTTAATGAAAGAACACATTACGGAGCAGGTTTCAAGCATAGTTTTATGGTTCCAAGGTTAGGTTCTATGCCGTTATCTATATGCCTTCTACGGATTATCGAGCGATAAAATATCATACGTTGTGATCAGATAGCTATAATAAATGTACACGGATATATAAATTGTATTATACATAACATTTTATGGGAGTCATTAAATTGAATATAGCAGAAATTAATGTGATATTTTTTTGTGTATAATTAAAAAAATAAGAAAATAGGAATCTAACCGTTGTTTAATGCATATTTATTAACTTTGAATTGTCAGCGTGACGCGTTAAAGGATTGCGTGCGTGTAATAAGTTCACGTAATAACGCGCATTACGCGCCGTACGCTGTAGCAATAATGATAGTACATCGGACGCGCGTAACGATTTCGAATTATTATAATACTATGGCAGCGGCGGCTCGCGGCGTCGCGCGTCGGTTCTTTGGAGTTTCTGCCATTATCATTATATTGTATTTTATATATTGTTTTTTTCTTCATTTTCTCATCTCGGGGTGCGCGAGATGAGACTGGTGACCGTTAAAATCTCACAAGTTCTCGGTGAAAACGTATAATAATATTTTACCGCGAGTATCGGTTTGTGGTGAATAGGCGCCTTCTCATTACCGCCCGTTTAATAAATAACGTGTGTATTATATCCGTACACACACACACAATAATCGCGTGCAGTACATCGTGCAGTATTATATACGTTTATGACCTGACGCTTGTGATGGGTCGCTAGTCGAGAGAAATCGAATTCGGCCGATCGCGGTATAAATGCGAAAGTGTATATTCGACAAAGCGGCGTGCATATATGCGTAGGTAGGTACAATTGGACGACGATTATAAATATAGGATTCCAATCCGACCGTGTCAAAAACGGCCGCGAGATATGTATTACGCGACGACCGTGTTCGGGGTATCCGTGAGTTATATGGTCAAAACAGAAAAAAAAATATGACGACGCGAAATAAAAGGGTTATATACCTACCTACCTGTTTTTTAACAATGCACGCAGAGACCAGCTATACAGCGCGGGGAGAGGTTTATGAATACATCATCACGCGCGTCGATGACGTTTAATTAAAAACGGACACGAATATCCCAATCGTTTCGTGCGTTTTGAGCCTCTCGTCCGATTTGTAAAAATCCGTTTCGTGTTCGACGTGTAACATCATCGGCGTTTTCGTATATGTGTACACGTAAATGCCGACAAAAACTCGGACCCGTAAGCTATACGCACGCCAATATATTATATATAATATATATATATATATATATATGTACGAATTAATGTATTATAATTCCAAGCACGTTTTATAATTTACGCTTGTATAAATTACGTATAATATGATATAACGCGAGCACGCGCTTGTGGGCGTTCGTACTTATACCTGTTATAATTGACAGAGTCGGCGTAACGTGCGCCAAAATGCACGTCCACTTAACCGAATGCGTTCCTGATATATCGTATGTGTGTGCGATTTTCCTATTTTTTTTTCCTTCTCTAGTTTTCGATAAAATCAAAGACGCCATAAATTCTCAAAGCAATATCGCATGAGCTTTGCACACACCCACACACACACACACACACATACATATAATGTATATATTATATATACGGACGTCCGTTGGACCGAGTTTGCAGCTCCCGCACAATATCCCTGACAATTCCTAGAGCGTATCTCTTAAATTTCGTTCGGATTGTTATTTTATATACGTATATATACAAAGTGCGTACGTTCGTAAAAGGTATAAGGCGAATTTATACATTCAAGCAAAATACACATTATTACATGACATATTGTATTATTGTCGTATAAATATATTTGCCCTATAAAATAAACACAAAACTCATATATGCGTATTGCGTATGTAGAAAGGATATAGTATATAATAATAATATGTATATATAGGGACGCCGGCGACCGTACATAATATTATGTATCTATATTTATATGTAGAATTGGAAGAATATTTCGCAAACGGGATGGTGTAAATCTCACAGTATACGATATTATTATTATGGTAAACGAAGGAAATCGCGTAACGTCCGTTGTGATGATTTGTGCGAGCCATAGGGATCTAATACTGGAAATACACACGTGGACGCGGATAATTTCGACGGAAACCGATAAAATCTTTTACGATAATCTCACCACGTATAGGTACGAACTGCTGGTAATGCATTATTTTACATCATTAAAATCCCAATAAGGTAATTGGAAACGGGTTAAATGGAATTGTGCGTAATCGTGCGTGCGTAATGTACTTTAGGTCGTGACTCGTGACAAGGTCGCATGATACATATCTAAATAGTTAAATATTACATAATTTACCTATATGCCTACACTCGTCGACATCATGGTGGTATGGCTGGTAGTACAAGTAAATATTTACGTTTTTATTTTAACTAGTTGTCGATTTGGGAGACGCGTTTAACTATTATACGGCGAACGTGCAGATAATATATCATTTGAAATATTAGATAAATTAAAATATACATCGAAACCCAGTTTTACGTCATTAGTCATAGTCGCTTGGCCATTATAAAGTAAACTGTGAAATAGCATTTCCCGTATATAGTAATAAATGAAAACTAATAAGCATAATATAATATGTATGATGATTTAAACGTGTTATAATACGGACAACCAAAAATACTTGAGTTTTCAATGGTTTTGAAAAAATCAATTATTTTTGGAATGTTTTAATGATGCATACTAAAACCTATAATTCAAACTAATAACAAAAACTATTTAATTAATGAATTGTCTAGACAGTCGACGATGAGTCGTTTTTAGTTTTTATATATACATATAAAATATAAATACATAGATTTTTTAAATAATTGATAATCATCATCATTACCTGCACAGACCAACCGTTGGTAGAATATGTTAAATATTTGAAAAATTTTAATATTTTGGTGGTAATAGGAATAGTGTATTATTTATATCACATTATCATACTTAATTTATTCTGAATTCAGTAATGTTTTTATTTTACTTTTGCGATTCCCTGATAAAATACTATACAATTCAAGTCAACAAATCGTATTTAAATATTTTTAGGATAATTAAAAAACAGCGTAGTGGCTTTATTATAAGATAACTATAACAAACTTGTTACAAAAAAAAAAAAATGAATTTAGAAAAACTTTAGTTTATAGATTGCTTTAATGTTCTATAGCGAGATGCCTAATTATTGCATATAATACGAAATGCTAGATTTCATATGAAATTGATTTATACAGAATGTTTCATGGTCAATGTATTTTTTTTTATCAATACATATAATTTTGGAAACATAGAACTTATCTACAATTGAAGGGTCCAATGCAACAACCAGTCAACTCCGTTTTTGAGCGAAATAGTTTAATTCATTGATAAGATAAAGAATAAAATTATTCACAATTGGGTGCAACAAACGTACATCTCCGTTAATTAGTAAATTAAATATGAGTAAAAACGGAGTTGTTTGATTGTGAATTTAAGCGCAACAAAAAGATAACTCCCGGAATTGTCTGGTTGTTACATTCCAATCATAATTTATTCAATATTTTAAATATTTTTTATAATACATAAAGAAAGGTAACATAATATCATTTTATATTTAAATAGTTTAAAACATTTATTAATGTATTCCAAATAATTTTTGTTTCAGAATAATGACAAGAAGTTCTAATATTTATTCAATTTGGAATATATATATATTTTTTTTTTCATGCTAATAAAAAGATTTACAAAGTTTTTCATCATATTGTTACATTCTTTACAGCTTATACAAGGATATTCTAACTAAATAAACTTAATATTTTTCAATCCTTATTTTTAATTGATTTTTGAACTTATAAGCTTTCAAAAAACATGATATATCAGACAATTCCAGATAACTTCCAAAAATTATTGAGCCTAATGGAACTTGCATAAAGGTTATTATCATATTTCATATGATGCAACAAGTAATTTATAAATAAATGGTATAAACAAAATTATTTTATAAAATTAATTTGTTCACTCAAAGAGTTTATAAGATCTCCTGAAAAATACATAAAAATGGAGATGTCTGGTTGTTTCATAAGACCCTTTAATTTAAAAAAAAAAAAAAAAAAAAACGATAAACTAGTTACTTAAGCATTATAAAATGTGAACTTTTAATTTTAATTGTTTAACAAAATGTAGTAGGAATAAATTAGTATATAATTAATTTTTCAATAATTAAACTAATAAACTAAATTATAAATAAAATATTTTACAAACAAACAGAGGTCTTAATATTTTCAGTTATACCTAAGTATACCTACATTTTTCGATTAAAAAAGAAATTATATATAATTAAAAATATAAATAAAAATGCATAGCTATTATTATTTGTAATATTCGTCTACATTCAATGAAGTTTCATAATTTGCATGTAAAACAAAATAAAATAAACGTCAGTTTTGTAATACAAAAATAAAAAAGTGTAGTCACGATAAATGAAAAAGTCAGTATAGATAGAGTAAGTAGGTACCATTGCCTGTATTATTTTCCATATTTTATGGAAATCACAGACCAAATGAGTTATTACAACATTTGAGCACATAAATAGCAGTTAATGAATTCCAACAGTCAGTTATTATAACATATTAAGTTCATATTTAAAATTGAAACACTGACATGGTCGAGAAAAGCATTTTATCGGTTGAAACAATATTATGATTTTATAAGTATTCATGTATTTATTGTGCATGGTAAAAGTTATCGTTTGTAGAAATCTTTACCCGCAAGCTTAATAAATAATTTAAGCAACAACATCCGGTACTCGGTAGTTAGAACAGCAACAATGAGATTCACGTAGTGTATGTGAGTAGGTAGTACAAAAGTTAATTTTCCTTTTTTTTTTATATAATAACTGAGAAAACGATTATTTCGAATCAAAATTTGATAAAAACTTGGTCAACAAATAAAAGTGTCAAATAATAATTATAATATACACACTAATATGTAAAAATCATGAACATTTTTATTTCGTTTGCATAAATCCATTACAGTACACAAAACACACTTCAGTTTTAAATATAATATAAAACAATTTAAAATCAAAATATATGCGATTAATAAAATATGTATATACTATAGAAACGAATAAATTGTTTAAAACAAAAATGTTAATTTTCTTAAAAAGTTAAATAATCAAATTGCATTCATTTTTAAAGTTATTCAATTTATATACGGCAGCAATGGACCGAATTTTTTTTATTAAAATACTGCGTTTTCAACACGTAATATAATGAGACAACATTCGTCATTGTATTGATACCTGTATATTTTAATTCAAGCAAAAATAAATTAATAATATGTACATCCGTTAGAGAATGAAGAAAAACATAATGGTTTCATCGATATCCGGTTTTAATAAGTTGCCAGTTGCCACTGTTCTGATTCTACTACAGAACAGGTTTTACTTATGCAGGCCGTTGTTGTCGGGAGTTTTTGCTATCGCAGTGGTCGTCTGGTAATAACGGTACAATAGCAATACCATCAAAAATATTATATTACAATATATAGGCGCATAAAAAAAAAAAAAAAAAAAAAACATGAAATTTTCAGAAAAATATAAGAAATGTCATGACCTATAATTATTATGACTGTTATAATCATTATTAGTGATGACAGCGGCAAAGTGATTATTGATGAATAATAATGATCTTAACGGTTTTTTTTAGGTATATAWAAATCTTACACCTATATATATGCCTATACTAATATTTTATATACTATCAAAACATATTTAAATTATTACGAGWGTAAATTTGTTTATTGTTACTTGCTGAAATATACAAATTACAAATAAGAGAAACATAAAAAATACAAYAATCCAATTATGCCGCTAAAAGAATATAGTATAAAAAATAAAAATGAAATAAATTCAAATAAAAAGCAATTATGAGTTATGACTATAATTAAACTATCAGTTATATTTTTTTGTAATTTGTAAAAAAATGATTAAGCACTAATTAAAAACCCAATGAAATGTTGTCTTTAAATTTAGAATTTAAAAAGCTAAAAAACATCATGTCAAATTTTTAGATACGAAATTTAAGAGAGATTTTATAATCTTGAAATAATTTTATGATAATTTGTACATAGAACTAAATTACTCGCCATAAATTAATTTTTTATAACTATGCATATTATTGTACTAATACCTAATTTATACTGAATTCAAACGAACAAAATACATATACTAAATTTAACAAAAACCCACTAAATATATTACTTAATACACATAATTTAATAATGAATATATTATAATGTATTATACTTGTTTAGTTTTCTGTTTATCGTGATAAATTCTAATAGGTACCTAATAATAGTATTAATGTAATAATACCTACGCGTTTTATTGTATGATTACGTAACTCACAAATTGAATATATTTATGACACATTGACACAATAATTTACTCTCTAAGACTCAACGACAAACGGTAATATGTTTCCATATTTTATTATTATTAAATCGATTACTACACATTTATGAATTCAATATAGTCGCCGTGGATTATAAATTTAGAATATTGCAATAGTTATAGTAGTATAATATTATACTCTTCAAGGAAACGACGAGCTGCAGAGTTACAGTTTTCAAATTCGAGAAGGTGTCAAGAAATGTGTCATTTGAGGTTCTCCGAGGAGGCAATTCATCTTGTCCTGGTGCTCTTTACACTCAGTTCTCATTTATAAGACTAAACCAGCAACGCGTATACCTGCATCGTAGACAATTTATCGAGTTTGAATGTATATTAAGCGAATTATAGCTCTGTGAAAGTAAACTTCTATATTATAGTATGTGTGGTCTTAATGTGTGAGTGCCCAAAGTGTATATTATAAATTTAATCATAGACCGATATGTCTTTATTTCATCATCTGCGTATTAAGTACTAAATAAAGATGATGTACAGTATTATGATAATAGTAGGTAATATAAGTGTCATTGAATGTAGCCCACAGACTTTAATCAACAGAGATTCTTTCACTGTGGAAATCTATTTGAAATGTCATCACAATATATTATTTGAATTCGTGGACAGTATATACATATATATATATATATATATATATATATATATATACATATATATATATATATATAATGACATATTTTCATACATTGCACGCCCTTAATATTCAGCTATAAACGATATTTTTTAATATGTTAACGAAAATCAAATCTATTTAAGTCCAAAATTCTACATTTTACTCATTCAAGTCTTAATAATACTGATTTAAGTAATCATAGTGAAAAAGTGGAAATAGTATTTAATATTTTTTTACGAAAAAAAATAAGAATGGCGTTTTCACTTTACTTAATGATTTGTTCACAGAAAAAATTGTCGTAGTATATTTTCTCTTATTACACAAATGGATCTACTGGTTATACCAAATTTAACGACATTTCATCTTTTATTTTTTTTTTTAAAGGAAAATGAGTTTCAATAAGTTAAAGGTCCTAAAGGGTATTCTACTTTAAAGTTGCTATTATAATTAACTGTTTTATACTATATAGACGCACATATCGTAGAAAATTAAATTCATACCTGACTATAATAATTAAAAATTATATAAATATTTTTATTACTAAATCTATACGATAAATTCATATCAGCACAATTAAAGTATGTTATACTATACCAGCTATTATCGGCGTAGTATAATATAGATATCTATAACAATGTTTTTTATATCGCATTTTACGTGTAATAAAATAGTATATCAATAAAGTATAGAATGTTTAACTATTATTGAAATATAATATTATATAGTGGCAGTATAATAATAACGACAACATAAAATATATTGTATACACATAATATACTGTAGGTAGATATTCTAAGAAAAATTGCGATTTCATGCTCAGCTCGTAGAAGACAGTACATAATATAATATTTTCTTTTAATTAAAAAACCAAAACACTCGAGGGGGGTCACTATATATACGTTTAACAGGGTCTGCAATTAACGTAATGGATTGCACATTAAGAATTTGGTCGACCCAACCCGTGTCCGAAATTAAAAATTTATAACAAAAAATAAAATGCGATCATAAAATAAAAATAATAAAAGAAAAACCAAATCTAATGTATATAGGTACAATAAATATATATATATATATATACAATTATTTATTATACTAGACGTTTGTATATTATAAGAATGGAATCTTAATGAGAGAAACCCATTAACTTTGTTAATATTGTTTTATTTTTTTATTTTAAATAATTTTTAGTTTTATTTCAAAGTTTGATGGATTTTTGGTAAAATATTTTGCTTCACGAATAACGATGTATTTTTTTTTTTTTTAATTCCATTAACTTACAAATTCTTTCCCAAAAAAGTAAAAACTAATTAAACATAAAACATATTACATTAAAAAATTCGCAGTATACCTATGTCGATTTATTACCGTAATGATGGATACGTGGAATAGTACAAATATGCTATTTTTTATTATAGTTTTTTTTTATGAAACTCAATCTGCGGAATACGTTTTACAAAGGTCGTCATGATGTCACCGTATAATATCACCAGTGTTTTATAAATGTATTATCAGTTCAGTACATGGACACTGTACAGTCAGCCCATTCCGATGACTAGGAGGTAGGGAAAATCGTACTAGAGGACAGTAGTGCGGGGCAGGAGACGGCCTATATATAAGGATAAAATTTCGTTTATAAGAAACTCGATTAATATCTCGACGGCGAATGGTGGTGGGAAGGTGGCGACGGTGTGGTGTTATAAAGTGGTGACTCGTAAAACAATACGGCGTGTACACCCAAGTCATGGACGACAACCATCGTACAATAGGGATCGGGAAAAACTATGTGTGTGTGTGTGTGTGTGTGTGTGTGTGTGTGTACGAGTATACACATACACAAACTCACCCCTATTCGTCCCGTGTGTGCACATTAACTACACAGCGATGTCTGACGATATTTCGTTACGGTTTTTGCAGGATCGCGTCGTCACGCATTAATATAAAGGACCTACGTAGATGTGGTCGGAGCTTATATTATATATAGCGTGGTTCCCGTCCGACTTAATTTTAAGTGGCCTTTGTGCGGCGACGGTGCTCCCAACAGAACATAACCAAGGAGTCGGACGTGGAGGGGTGAGACGGGTAGTATCGTATTTCGGTTACCGGAAAAAGACAAGTACCTACCTACCTATACACATATATATATATATAATATTTATATACATATACAAAATACTATGGAATATGTGATACTATATGTAGTGCAGGTATATGATGTGTATACATAGAAGAGGGTCAACACCAGGATGATCATATTTATATTATATTTATGCACCGGGTTATCAAAATGTCACCGGTTATTAATAATCCGGCAGACCTTTGACTCGGTCGACCACTCTTCCGCCTCGTTTCAAAGACCGACACCACTGCACTCTTTTCTCCACTCTACTTGTTCACCCATTTTTTATTATATTTAGCTGATAATGAGTAACTACGCATCGTAGTGTGTCCAAACCCGGCGCTGTTTCGACACACAGTCACTATACCTACCTAAAATATTAACATAATATATAATGCATATTTATACTGTATATGCGGTAACTATATAATATTATATTATGCAAGTCATTTGTATATCATTATTAAATTATATCAATAGAGTAGAGTTCGACAGTTGTAGCGTTAAAACATTAAAAAAAAAAAAAACTGTATTCGGACAACGTTTTTATACGCAACAATAATATACTATACGCCCTTATATAAATGCTCTTTGTGTAAGTATATACGAGATGATAGCCGGGAACGCGAAATCAGATTTGTTATCCTTCACAAATATTTATCAAAATAAATATTAACTAAAATGGTTGAATTTTTTTGATAAACATATTTTTATAAAGTACTATGCGATAGGTATAAATGTAAATTAGCTCCAGCATAAACATTTATTCGTGAAAAAAATAAGATATTTTTTATAAATATGATTACGATTCCACAGAATGGAATTCACGCTTTAGATTTTAGACATCAAAATGTAGTTTTAGTGTGTTCCTTCTCGTTTAAATGATAAAATATGGCATGCCACCTACGTCAGATATATCTAGAGATATATTAATAAGTCAAACTGTCAAAACATGTAATATTCCACAAAAATAAATGATACAAAAATTGCAATTGAAATTTTATATCGTAAAATTAAAATTTAATTGACTTGTTTTGCAATAATTACTATAAAAAAATAATAAAATAACAAAATAATATAACACTAGTTAAACAATTATAAAATAAAAAAAAAACTTAATTATATTATAGTAGCCGAGAAAAAATAAAGACGGTTGAATAATAAATAATATTTTTTACAGTCCATATTGATAGTTTTACTTTAGATATACTCTGTAACTATATAGCAATCAATAAAAACATTTTTGAAAATAATTAATAAATTCACTTTTGCGAATAGTCAATTTATTTGAATATTATTATTTTTAATTTGTTTATAACGTTATGGACTATGCTATTCAAACTATAATACATTTTTTGAGTTTGTTAAGTCTTAAACTCGGTGGAATGGGTGTTTGTTTATTATCCGTTATATTTACCTATATAAAAAAAAGATATGTTTAATGTCTTGTAAAGACGTGGAAATTCATTGTATGTGAGTAGTTTCTGCAGTTTTGGATGAATTGCAAGCCATGCCATATTGTCATGTCAAGTTATAATATATAATATTAAATTTAAAAATCATAGTTAGTATATATTTTAAATGCCACTTTGATTGTGAATATTAATAAGCGACAAATAACCAATTGGCGAGATGCTTTAATTAAAAGTACCGATATCTATATAATTATTATACCTTTAACTCCATAGAAATTTTGAATAAGTGATTGCATACAATTATTACAAACTGTAAAGACACTACTGAGATGACAATGATAAATATTCTTAGAAAAAGTACGAGTATATGGCATGTTATACAATAGCATCGTATAATAATTATTTTATGCATATAATATGGTTATTCAGACAATATCAAAAGAAACCATACAACGTTGAGGTTTAATCGCCATTAAATCCTAAAGAAAATTGTAAACAAGAATGCATAATATGCTTATGACAAACATGTGACCTGTGACTTTAATGGCGATAAATGTAAAGATATTAGCATAAGCAATTTTAATTTACATAAACGAATTTTATAATATATAAATATATATTTATAAAAACTATACAGCGCAAAATTGCGAACAGCAAACACGAGAGCCCCCAGCAATATTTTTTTCCGCATTTAATAGACCATAATAAGAGCTATCTACAATATTATTATGGATTGTATCTGAATACGTTTTTTTTTTTTTTTTGTATTTTAGCCTATAAAATAATATGTCAGCGGACGTTTGTTGCATTTTCAATACTCTGTAGCATATAAGTCAGACAATAATATAACTACAATAATTTAATACTTTTTATAATAATATTTATTATATTATACTCCGCGCGTAACTTGATACCAAAACCGTTGTTCTATATTGCCGTGTTCTTGGTTTTTGTGTTTTTATTATTAATTCGTTTTTATTGCTATATAAATTTTTATACATTTTAGAGACATTTGAGTGGGAGCATGGGGTTTAAAAAATACCGAAAAGAATTTTAACGATTCGAAAAAAAATATTTCAAACATTTCCAAAATGAAAAAAAAAACTTTTTACGGTCCAGGAATAATTCGGGGTGGAAAAACTCCTTTTTTTTGTCCATGACTTACATAAACTCCCGATTATTCGAATCAACGAATAATGTATATATAATATTATATATATATTGTCACGAAATCATTCACCGACAACTTTTGTCGAAATATTAATAAAAAAAAAATAATAATAATAATGGTAATAATAATCTCCTGCTGTGTACTCGTAGGGTGTAAAAACAAAATTAAATAATAAAAAAATATTATTATTATAAGTACTTACTTAAATAAATCGCGCGAGTTATTCAGATTTTATTTTCGGCAAACCGTTAATTTCACCTTGAGGCTATAATAGCGTATCCACCTTGAATATACCTAAATCGTCCGTGTACAGACACATAATACATATATGATATATAAAATATAGTTATATACAGTGAATATGATGTACCGCCCACATATATATTTATATAAGTTTCGCACGAACTGCGATTTGTTCCGAGAGCTCTTTCACCACGGGTGACATCAATATATTTGAAGAGATAAAGGAAGCCGTACGCGACGTTGACACCGGGACGAATAGAGATAACAATTCTGTACTTGCATATAACATTATATTATATTGTGTACACTGCAGGTAAGATCCGTTGATGCATGTGTAGGAATGCCGAATGACCCGTTGTTTGGAGGAAGTTCGAAGGATCCACGCGTGACGGCATACAAAGGAGAAAGTGCATCGTGCATGTTATCATACACTAGAGAGGGACATCAAACATAAATATATTATACCGGCTGCAACTTTGTATACACATCTGAGGTCATTCTTAACTCCGGTGCGCTTGCAGTGCGGTTCTAACAGGTGATTTATATGCTTATTTATGTATATATAGTATGCAAATATATAAATTCAAGTGCGGTACATCGATAACTTAACTTTCTTAACCTATATACAAATAAATACTTTGGAAATATTCCAAAAGCACGAGATTTGATACATATTGCAACAGGAAGTTGACGAGATAAAATAAAAAAGGAATGAAACTATACATATAATAATATAATACGGTTTGAAAAAAAAATGCTCAAAAGATGTTCAAACATGTGCGGGAAACAATTTTTCGACACATTTATCATAACCACGATTATAACCGGATGTAAATGAATATTCCAATGATTACGTGTATAAATAATAAATATACATATATTGCAATACATATGAAGTATATTGTTGACATTATTTTTTGTTTCGTTGATAATTCATATCATCGAATACCCAAAGTAAATAATACTAACACGCAACGTGATGAAGGTCAAAACTCAAAATAAGCACGGGTTGTTAGTATATAGAGTAAAAATATTAAAGAAAATTATTTAAAAAAACATAATATATACCGTCTGCGTTTTATACTTGCAGTAATATAAGTGTATGTTAATATTAACACAGTAGTTGGAATTATTATATTCAAACTACTTATTGAGATTAGATAGGTACCTATACGTTTTTGTAGAAGGTCATAGAACTCCTAAAATTTAAACATTATTAAATTTCTGTATATCCTTCTATGTAAATTTAATTACGAATCTACACCTAATATGTTACATTATTATCGTCTAAGTATATAGGAATAAATTAAAATAAGTATTATAATATACAGTTATATGGTTATATATATATAAACTATAGAGCGGTATTACTGTATGTATATTTACTGAAGACTACAATTCTGATCATCATCGTAAAATGTATTATTGTTAAATTGTAAAACTGAAAACTGCCTCTTTGCCTTATTGTGAATTTTATATAATAAACACAAAAAATATAAAAGGTACTTGGTGTATTGTATACAATATACAAAAGTAAATTAAGATTACTAACATAAAGTCGAGAACATTTCGAGATAATTATCATAATATTTACACATTTAGTTAGTTTATGGAAATTATTTTTATTTAAACATGAATTGAAATATTTATGAATAATTTTATTTTTTCCCAGTTACAGTAGAAACGTATGTACATATTCTATAGGTAGGGCAACTATAGCTGGTATATTGATATACTGATATTACATTGCCATTATTTGAAAAATATTTAATCACAAACAATAATAATAATTATTATACTAATAATGTATTTCTTTTGTACTTACACGGTATTTTATGATATTAAGATATATAGTAGATAACTATAAATAAATATATGTATATATCTGTATGTGTGTGTGTGCGTAAAATAACATGACTCACTGATTCATCATCGCCTAGCCGAAGCTGCAGTTGAAGCTATGAGTATAGAATTTAGTTAGTAGTTTTCTTTTATGATGTAGAAACCAGCTAAGAAAGAATTTCCCATAATTAATTCCTCTGAGGGGTTAATGTGAGTAATAAACGAAAACGAATACTAATGGAAATCGTTAAGTTTATCTCAGTAGGAATTTTTTGAAACTTAATATACAAGATATACCGTAATAATCATTATAATTGTATATAATTTCAATACAGAGTAAATCAATTGGGATTATTTAATTTATCAAGGGCAACGTCATTCGAGATGAGCTATAGTATGGCTTATATATATATAAAAGCCGTTGACAATATAATGGGTTAATTACTGAAGGGTTTATCTACGTTGAAAACCATTATATATTTATTCTAGTTCGATAACATTACATTAATGATTCATTCCAAATAGACGTGTGTTGCACAACCCGACCGCGGTCAACAGCGAATAAGTAATACTCGCACCTATGCTGTATTCCGTGAATATTTACGTGTCCACATGTGTGTATGTTAAACGTGAATACGTGTATGTGTGTGTGTAAAGTGAAAAAAAGTACTACTCGAATAAGAACGTATAAAAAATTGCGCCCGCGTTAAGGCAATCCTATAAACCAGATGCATTACACGAGCATAATATATTATTATACCTATAATCGTATTGCTTATAAAATTGTCGCATAAACCACACGTACTGCACGCCCACGTTGTTGATTCGTGGGTGGAAAGGAGCACGATAAAAGAGAAAATTATAATGCTCCCACCTTACGGATGTTACCACATGAGACATGATAATAATAAAATATAATATAATAATAATAATAATTATATTTTAAAATGTTGCAGATATCGTTTTGATGTTTTGTTTCGTTTGTAAGAATTATATAGATATATTATATATTACCATATCTTTTTGAACATAAACTTTAAATTAGTGACTATAAATTATTACATTATTTATCCAGTATTATACGAAGAATAGATCAAATTATAAATCACATTGGCGACAGTGACGAAAACCACAAACAGTGCTGTCAAATTGACGTATCACCCTGATAACTATTGATTTGTCATATTATAAGGAATACATTACAACTAGAAACGATTTAAAGTATGAAATACTTTATTATTTCTAACATCTATACCTATAATACGTACATACGTACACATACAGCAGGAGTCAACAAAATAAAATCGTTGTTATAAAACAATAAATAATAATTGTTTTAATAATTATGTATGTTTTGTTCATATTATAATTTATAAGATGGTTGTTTTTACGCATCGCCAATTTAAAAATGAGAATTAAACACACACAATTATTGAGTGGTGCTCAGTCTGGCGACGATAAGTTTGCACAATTAGTAATAAACAGTGGAAGCATTAAATAATATATATATATACTATAAGCATTGAGCATTTAGAAATTATATACTTCAAAGAATCACACAATATTATAAAAGTATTTTATTGCTCAATATAAATACTACAAATACTATTCAACCTAATAACTAACTAGCTTGTTATCCAAAAATTAAAAAATATGCCTACTTAATATAATGACAATACAGTATTAAACAATTGTTGAGTGTTTTATAATTTTTGTGGCAACCAAAAAATAAAAAATTACAGTAAATTATAAAGATATAAAAAGCATTCAAGATAACATTTTCGAAGGAGTCAACAAAGCGTGAAAAGAAAAAAGGTTTACGAAAAAGTATATAAGTATAGTTTATAGTATAAAATTCCATAACAGTACTAACATGTTATCACTTAATTATTATTAGCACCTATTATTTTTACCTAACACCTAAGTCAGTCAATAACAATTAAAATAAGCAAATATGATGGTTTAAACATAACACTGGCCGTTTATGCAAATAAATAACTCACTAAGCTAGGTACGTAATGAAAGGCTCAATAGTTTTTACATTAGTAAACAAGTATACAGGCTATTAATTTGTGTTAAACTATACCATAATTACTTTTTTGCTAGATTATTTATTTTTTAATCATTTTTATTAATAATCTCATAATTATATTTTTTGTATTTAAATTATGTCATTAATTCTCATTAAATATTAATATATTCTATCAAATTTACATATACGTATAACGTAAATAAACGTTATAAATATACTATAATATATACATTATACGTACAATTATTTATTCATTATTTCATTTCCAATTTATAATAAAAACCCATGATCATGTGTTTTGGTTGGCGGGTTAGTTGTTTTATTACTTTACCAATATTCATCACCACTATTCCGAATTTATAAATTTAAGGGATTTTTTAATCAAATCAATTTTTATCTACTAATTGAAAGACATAAATTCGTTTTAAAATAAATAGGAAATATATATATTATTTATAGGAATGAAGATTTAAGCTTTAAATTTGACAATAGATCAATTTACTATAATATTGAAGACTGAAATCTGTAGAGTGTAGATGAACGTAAATTAATAATTATGTTATCGAATAATATCATAATATTTTGTAATACGAAGAACACAAAATTTATATTAACATTACGTATCGAGTCTTGTAAATTAGCGACTTTGCGAAAACCTATGAATAAAATAAAAAATAGTGACAATTGTCGATCTATTAGATAGGAACTAAAAGAATAAAAAAAAGAGGAGAAAACAATTAACCATCATATAGTGATTTTACTGTGTGACCATCGAACTCGCAAAAAGTAAGTTCAAATGAAATTTTTCAAAGAGAAAAGGTAAAAGAGTTGAAAAAAAAATTGTCGTGACGAGGAGGGGGTAGGCGACGGTTAGTCGGCGGGACATCCTGTAAAGTGTGCATCACGGCGGCAACAATACTTCGCATTGTGATGAAATTTGATTAAAACTAAATATGGGACACTTAGAACTTCATATACCGAATGCGTGTAATCCGACGTGGCATATCCAACTACGCGAACATGCGTTAGTTTAATTTGTTTACATGTACGCACGCGCATGCACAGGCTGGAAACGCACACTCTGCATTTATCTACAATAATGCCATAACTGTTAGCAAGTACGTTCAACTAGGTAACTCAGAACGTGAACACTATCACTATTGCCGTATACACATTATTCGTGTGTATATACGAGTAGATATAGGTACTTCTACAACACATAACAATGGAACTGTATTATTATATTGTTGCCCAGAGTATAATCCTCTACCGCGTACTATAACGCCACACCTCGATTCTAGTAAAATCCCGCGTAGCTTCTTAAATATAATATATTCAGAAAACGCGCCGAGTCGACTGCCGGCAATACAATATACGAAATCGTCTTTATACGATATTATAGTATTATATGCATGCGGTACTGTAGTACTAGCGATCTGTACGTACTTTCAATATACACATTATATATATATATATTCCTATATACAATAGCATATTAGTATAATATGTTTGGCGTGTATGATATGAGCGCGGCTAAAATGTGTATTACACTGTGCGGAAGAATAGCTTAAATCTACAAAAATTAAATGTTATTTTAACTATCGAGGTATAATTAAAAAAAAAACTGGTCAATATATAAGTACCCAACTCTTAAAAAGCCAAAAACAAACAATTCGTCTTTATATTTTTTTGGTAAGGTAGGTTTTAGCAGTGATATACAATAACAGGCACAGCATTTAGTATACCTAATTATATGCATAATGTCTTTTATCAAGTTCATTAAGAATTAATATCAAGATTTCCATAAAATATTATATTATTGTTGAAATTATAAAGTATATTATTAATCTAAATAATATGACAACAATATTAATACTATAATTATTTGTAATTATTAATAAAATAATATGTAAGATTAATTTAATTTAAATCAATGAAAAATATAAAAAACAATAAAATATAAACCATCATTATTAAAAAGTATACATTTTTTGAAAATATCTATGCCCTTTTCCAAAAAATGATGATGATGAGTTCGAAATTCAATAATAGTTACCTATACGATTACAGAGCTGAAATTGGTTTAGTTTATAATAACTGTGTACACAAGCTTTATTGAAAAGTATTTAAAAATGTTTAGAAAAGTAGAACATTCGATTAAATATAATAACAGTTACTAGTTACCTATTATAATATCAATATGGTTAATAATATGGATAATTACCTGTCTACAACAGATTTAGTTTTTATTATTTTATCACGAAAAATATTTTTCTAATATAATTATTTTGTGCGTTGAGCTGTTCTGACACTCTTCAATCAGTCTTCCTATTTTATACACGCTGATAGACTTAATCAAAATAAATTTATTTTTATTTTATCGAGTTCATAAAACAAATATGTCTATACGTATAACTGTATAAGACAATATTATAAATTTATAACTGGCGCAACGTATAATAAGATACAATGCGAGTACCTGCCTATATAATATTGTACTCATACCATAATAGTTTTAAATCTATCATTACTTTTCTTTAAAGAACATTTAACGATAATGGTTAGTACACAAATTATTTTTAAGTTTGCTTAAAATATGATATCATTAAAATTTATCGTTGTAGGTCACCGCCGTAAAACAAATAGAAGATCATTTACAAACACCAAATACAATGGGTATTATATTACATAATATACAGCATAGACAAAAACTGTACATATTATGTATCACTTTCCTAATATTCACCAATAAATATATTTTTCGATTTACATACACCTTTACAACATATAATAGGTATTTTTACTGAAAACATAATGAATCAATAAATAATTAGCAAATTATACCAATAAATGCAATTCATAAACAAAAATACAAACGTAGTTATAAATGTACTGGATAATGATAACAATAAATACATAGTTCATTTTTATACGATTCATTTGAGGGAAAACAAATGCATAGGTACATATTATAATAAGAATTTTTATTAAACGATTTATGGTTAGGCTACTTTCGATGGGTTTGATTTCTTAGGAAATGTAAGAAAAATAATTACTTTTCATTTGATTACATTTCAAATACAAATAGAAATATCATCATTCCAGACTTTATACAACGGATGAAAAATATATTTTTAATATAATATAAATCCAAGAGGATTTCTTTGACAATCCTACAGAAAAAGAAATTAAAGTCTGTATGATAAATTACTGGAAAAAACTATTTTTTAAAGCAACGTATACCATATAGATTATTATTAACTTATTTAGACTAATCCTTTTTTCTAAGAAAAGGGTCTTACTTCATCATCGGTTATAAATTAAATATAATATATACAATGGTAAAAGCAGAAGTTATTTACTTTTTTATAATATAGATAAATGTTTTCAATTTTACTGGAGTAAAGTTTGCTTTAAATTAAAAATATAAGATTGAAGAAAATTATTGAAAATATAAAGATGAAAATAACATAAATATATCAAAAGGTAAATGTCACAAGATCGAAAACATAAATTCTTTTTGACCGATCAAGAAAACCTATAAATAGGTAAAATTTTGTTTTATAATGACAAAATTAAGAATACGTATTTATAATATTAAATCATATTAAATCATTATGTATAATCTGTCAAAACTATGTAGGTATATTTAAGATTACTAAAATTAAATAATTGTGTGTAAAACAAAACAAACTTTAAAATGTAAAATATCTATATGTTCTACAATATTCTTTAATCATTGAAAAAATATATTCTCTAGTCGTAGTAATCGTCAACGAATGAATTTAAAACCTAGTAGAACTGATGTGAAATCAAAGTTTTTGACAATTCCCGAGGCGAAAACCGAAGAAGATAAAATGTTGTACACCAAATGTATATAATATACAATATTTTTAAAATAAGAAATCAATACTATTCCCAACTAAGTCCAGTAGAAACTATATAGTGCATATATATCATATTGAATATAGTTCCTATTCGTATGGTCATCGTAAAAACTGATATTATATATCATATGATACTTTATAAGTAATAACGTTCGGTTTATTACTTGTAAAGATACAAGATTTCAATCAAAAGTATCGAAATAACATAATTACCATACACGGTGATAAATATAGTAATCAATAATCATTAATTATTATGGAAGAAACTTATTAAAAATGACTATTACGAGTATATAATATTATAGTTGGCAGGTGCGGTTGGTTAAGTCAGTAATAAAGATTATATTTCATTTTGTATAGTTCGAATGTTCGATGATGACTCAACTGTAGCGCTACAAAACGTATAGCTCATAATAATATTATGTAGCTACGTATGCAATAAGTATGATGTAGGTACAATAATGTATTAATGTCTTTCTTGCTCTTAGCATACACATTACACATACTTTACCTTACGACGCAGTCATAATAATTTCTCCTCCATTAGTCATTTCACGTGAACCTACTTGCTTCGTAGAACGTTCAGTAAAACACATGGATCTCACATGAGAAATTTGTCACCATTTTATAATATAATATTTAACTCATATAGCGCGACAAGAAGCCGTACCTACAGTATTCATTTCATTGATGATAATATTAAATTTAATTTAACTAAACAGTATATTATAACACAGTATAGTATAATTATATGAAGACGTTATATATTATATTATAAACTATTCTACTTAGTTTTAATCGAGATAAAACGTTCTTTAAATGTTTTAAATTAGTACATGTTAAAGATATCTTGAACTTATTAAATGTTATAATATTGTATTGCTGAATGCTTTGTTTACTCACATAATTTAATAGCATTGTTAATATATCATAGCCAGACTTTATTGTATGTTATTCGAATGCGTTTTTAAATTGAAATAAATGCAACTAGAATATAATTTAATTAAATTTATTGATCGCACGAGCATAAATTAATTATTCAAACCGCCGATATTTCAAATTCAGTAAGGGAAACTATAGTAGTATTAATATGCGCACATATAAGGGTTTTTTTTCGAATAATACTTCATATTTGTACATAATGGTTTAAAAGATTCACATAACTACTATAATAATGTTATTATATCACTCGGAAACTGAACACACGTGGTACTTCAGAACTATATTATCAATATTCCCAGTAGTTCTCTAGAAAATTGCAATAAACCAATAACAGTTATTAGGTAGTTTCTATAACTTCGTTGTTCCAAAAATATAATACCTATAAAATATAATATGGTGACGTCTAAATCAATGAGAAGTTATACAAAATTTACTGGAATGAACAACAATTAAACAAGTCAAAAATTGACAAAATTATACAGGTAAGTTGAGTTAATAACTTTTCGTTACCTATTTACAGAATGCGTCAAGACTTAATAATAAAAATAATATAATATTCATAGTTGTATAATATAATTATGATATCACATACAATTTCCATTCAATACGAAAAAAGACGATTCGCCAAACATGAAGCTAATTCTATTTTTTTTTACATTTATTAATCATAAAAACTGTCAAAATATATAAAATAGCTACTAAATTAAAAATTAAATAACTTTAATTTAAATAAACATTTTCAAAATACAAATTTAATAAAAAAAAATAACAGTAAAAAAACGGTGTTTCTTATGAGAAAAAAAAACAAATTTATATCACTACAGAACCCTCTTTAAATGGTTTAAAAGAGTCTAAATATTTTAAAATGAGGTAAGTATATCTACTTGAGAATTCCAAAAAATAAAATTTGAATAAATTCATTATTAAAGGATAAAATAAGGATGAGCATGCTTAGTGAATAACCTTGTATATTGTGTATTTTTACCTTGTTGGCTTTATATGAGAGACATATAGAGAGACAACTGAAGTCTTACTCGTTTTTAAAGTGATGATTATATATGTACATATACAGTTATAAATTATAATTATACAAATCTATATAATCTGTGTTCGCCTACGTTGTGTATTCATACATTGTGTATATTAACAGCAAGCCTTATTCCTCTCAAAAACCAAAAATATTTATTTGAATATAGTTTTTAGAAATTATTAAATATTTATTCAATAAATAATATTTGGCAATTTTTGTAGCAAAAAATAAATATTTAAAACAAATTAAACGGCTAATGGTTGTAACTGCTGTTATCATGAATCGTTCTAACGTCTGCAAATATAGATTATGGTAATTGTCTACATTTTTTTATTTTGCGTTCTTAATAATAGGAAGAAAAATTAAATGTTAAATATATTAGTTAAAAAAGAAAATACATTAACTTTCAAGAAATTTTAATTTCAATAAGCGTTGAGCTATATCGATAAGCGTTAAATAAATGTAATTAAAGTATCATAAAAGTTTTTTCAAATGTTGTAGAGGAATATATGTATATATATATTATATTATGATTGTATACTCGTATACATATAACTACTTAAAACTCTAATCCTCGGAATTAAATGCATATAATCCAAAGTGAATAAATATGTTTATTTTTAAATCCATAGGGCTCCGCTAAAAGGATTGGTTACGATGGTGGAAATAAAATAGTCTCCAAGTTCACGTTTGGACGTTATATGTATAATCATATTATATAGTTTGTGATTGGTGTCTGTATAAACGTAAAAAATAATGGTTTTAAGGATCTAGCAGCTTTATTCCTACCTACTCAACATATTATACTCGACGGATGCTTGACTTTAGTCGATTTGACTCAAATAATAACAATAGGTAATAATAATATAATGAAGTTTGCTGGTATTCGAAACAATAATTTTGAAGAGTGTTACACGGCGTTTTGATGATAAATAGAGGAATATATATTATAATTATATTATATACATGCCCATAATACTTTGAGACTTTTATTCAATTTATTTAATATTGATTTTCTGTGACTAACAATGACTATTCTTGTTTTAGTCTCTGTTATCAAAATATGTAAAGTGATATAGGTCGTTATTTTTTATAGTTATTTTAATGACAAATGTCATGGTATGAGGGAATTTTCTTTAGATATGTAACTTAACTTAATAGTTTACATTATTTATAATAATTACGATGAAATTTAATTGGAAATAAATACTGAAAAATATTAGTAATTTTTAAGCTACAAATTACACGATTTTTAGAATACATAACAATTTAAGAAATAAACTTTTATCTGTACATCGATATATATACCTACTAACAAAATAATGATAATACATGCATAATAAAATTAAATATTTTAAGTTGATGAGCAATTATAATGTGATTTAGACACTATGAACATGATTTTAAGTGATAACCAACAGTACGCATATATTTAAGAACATAGTCTAATGACCTAAAAACGGTAGATATAATACGAATTTGGACAGACAATAAAATAAAATAAAATGTCAATAACTTTGAAGAGAATTGTTTTTCTTACGCAATTCAAATGCTTAGATCTTTACGTCATTTTAAGACCATATAGTAGTGTAGTACATAAAAATAGGATTACTATCGGAATAAACTCTGTCGAATTTCAATTTCTCAAAGTCGTAAAAAAAAAAAATGTACTGGTGGATTGAAACGAAATATTAAACGTCACACACACAGTCCTAAGCTGTCGTAAGAACTCAATAATACCTACTCGAAAACGTTTTTTTTAGCGTATGCAATACGGCAGAAAATTTCGAAAAATCATAATCTGTCGCATCAATAATACTCAACGCATCGCAGTGACGTTTATTTCATAGGTATAATCTAATATTATAATATATACCTAGTCTATAAGTTTATACAAGAAGGCCACTCACCATTCGTCCCTGGGATCTGGCAACGATCTGTGCAGCGATATGAGATCACTAGCATACTGGTTGAACGCGTTGTTCTTCCAGCCCTCGTCGACGAGCTTCTTGACGTCGGCCGTCAGGTTGGCGGGCAACACGACCGGTTTGCCCATTTCGCCGTACGATTTACGGCCGTCGTCTTCGGCGCCACCCCTGTTGGGTTGCGGCAGGACCCCCTCGCCGTTTTGTAGCCCCGCGGCGGCGGCACCGCCCTGGGACCTTCTAGACGACGTCCTTGTCTGCTGCGGGACGATCACCGGGGCGGCCGGCTGCTGTTCGACGCCACCCTCCAGCGGGAACTCATCGTCCAGCAACCTGTTGTCGACGTCCGAGTCGTCGGGAACGCGCCGCTGCGCCGCCGCCACCGGTTGCTGTTGCTGATAAGCGCCGGCGGCGGACAGGTCGTTGGACGCGGGCGTGATGCGCCTGTCCTCCATGAAGAGCAACACGGTGACCGTCAGCCAGACGGTGCATCCGAGCACCAGGCCCTTGAGTAGTGCCGACTTGCGGCGGTAAAGGTACGACGCGATTTTCATCGTTGGTGGAGGGTGACTTTTATGACGATGTTGGCACTTGACACCGTTGTTGTTTTTGTTGTGGTGTTGTAGATGGTAGAGCTCACTTGGTCGGGCGCGTTAATGTTGTTGTGGTAACGGCGCGATATCAGTGGTGTCAGCGACGATCGGACGACGACGGCAGTGGCAGCTTTGGCCGAGACGTACGCGGGAAGGTCGTAAGCGACTTCAACCGTAGTTGTTCCCTCATGTCTGGCCTGCAAAAAACAAACACTGTCATGAATACGCCCGAGCAAACGTTATTAAATTTAATGATGAAGCACAACTATTATTATTATATTCTTAATTTTAATTATTATATATATTATATAAGTTTGCAGGATGCAATAATTATCGCGTCTAAAATGTCATTGGATTAATCATCTAACCACAGATCAATATATACGAGCATAAGTTCTCAAAAACAAAACATAAGAAACATTATCTCGGTAAAAGTCTGCTTAAAAATGTTAGTATTATTATTTGACATATTTTGTTGGTATTTCAATTAAATTATCTTTAAGAATTTTAGCATTTTTTTTTCTACTTTTTAAGTGCATGACATATCGTATTTTTTGTTTTTTCTCGCGTTAAATAATTAAGGTTGATTGTAAATGACAAAATATAGTTGTAATTTGTTGACTACAAATACGTTTTAATCGACACGTCTTTTCAAAAGTGATTATGTATATCAGACAAATAATACCATTCGAAATATTAGTTGTTGTTACGGTCAATATATATATATTTTGAACGCTAGTAACTTGCACAATGCAATAATTATTATGGAAACAATAGGTACACCTCGCTATAAGGTAACACTATAACACTATATTACAATATTGTAAGATTTTCAATTTTAGGATTTCAGTGTGACCTAATTAATTAAGTAAAAATGTAATTTTATAACAAAACAGATCTAGATTCTTTCTTTAATATTTCTTTTGCCGAACCGACAAAAGTAAATTTAGAGTTTTTGTTTATAAGGAAATTTTCGAGAAGGAAAAATCGGATGCATCACAGGACATAGGGCCGAGTTTTAAACTTTTTTTTTCTATAATCAAAACTAATTTCGAACCATTCGGATGTGCTCAGACATATGCGCTGGTTCAAAGACTAGTAGACGTATTTGCAGGGCGGAAGGATCGCTGAGATTTCATTAGGAGTTAATTCAACGGCGTACACATTTTTGGCCGAGGGACTCGCTACTAATGAGGTTCGAGACGTGATGGAACTTCGTCCCTAAAGGTTTTTTCCTTTTTCCGTGCAGTGTTTCGTAACGTTTTCCGGGATTTCGATGACGTGGAGATATTTCAGTCGGACTACCCGATGTCCTATTGCTTTCATCGTAATGACCTATATATACTGGCCGAACGTAACACGATTTTTCCAGTAGTCTACTACGAGGCGTTTTTCTCTGCTCATCAATTCGTAATGATTTCGCGATCGTTTAAGTATTCAACCGGCGAGCTGCTTAGAAGGTTAGACGTATACATAATATAATATATGTATAATACAAGCATTATACAGAGTGTGAATGCCTATTTGAAATCGAATTTGAATATAATATACACATTGTATCCAACCGTTGCTCTGTACTCACCTCGTATCGAAACAATATTATAATATTATAACAGCAATAACAGCTACTCGAATAGCTATAGTATAGTACTGTGGACGGTCGAAACGAAACATTAATACATTGTTATTATGTGTGATTTACTGTATATATGCGCCAACTGAGCTAATATCGTTGTAACAATGATAATACGTATATAAAAACACGAGCGCGTCGTAGTCCCTAAGTGATTTATACGAAGCTACAATATAATCAATAAAGAGTCTTGCGCGTCTGATCGTCATTAGTGAAAACTGTATCAGACCAGATGTTATTTTGTTATTGTTACTATTACTATTGTGTTTTTTTTTCGCGGCAAATGTGCACTTTGGGCGTCGAGGCAAGGTTAAATAATATAATACCGAAAGCAGATTTGTTTGCTGAAAATCTTCAATCCGAAAACGAAAAATATAACTCGCGGCAACCGTTATTTCTGAATCGATAAATGAAACTATTAGCATGTTTACCTGCTACGGGATAACCCGCTATAATTTTGGTGCAAAGCAATATGCACTGCTAAGCCGCGTAATCCCCATGTTACCTATACCGAACAGCTATATTTTGGATTACTACTATTTCATTTCGAAAGGTCCAAAAAAAAAAAAAAAACAAATACAACGAAAGTCACACGACTTTAAAGCTTTAAACACTTATTCGATTTCAGACAAACTTTTATCGAATTAAACAAAAGCCAAACAAAAAAAAAAACAACAATATATATTGAACAAAGTTTGAACCACGACGGTTGTTATATTATTATTAGCCATCAATGCCATCATGTTGGTAGTAAATAATGAGATATTAAAAACTAAAAATATTAATTCAAAAAGTAATGAATTTAAATGGTACATAATGTGTATAATAATTTAAAATATATTATAAGTTAATTTTTAACTAACATCGTGCGTGTAATACTATAATTTTTATTTAAAATAAAATAATTAAATCTTATTAAGACCAAACAAACTTTTACCCTTTTAACGAAACATAATGACCTTACTTATATATTTTTTAAAAGAACTCGTGTTCTATAATATCGTGTTGGTGTATTAAATATATATATATATTATATTATATCTAATGAAAAATATTTTCTCAGAATAACGGCCATAAAAAATGGTAATGGAAAACATTAGAATAATAGAATTTTCTTAGCGTATGCAGAGTAACATTTTAAATAATCTGAGTAATTTTTCAATTTTTATCCCTCATAATTCATGAATACCTAATATATGTATAAATGCGCATGCATTAATACTTATTTATAACACGTCATAATATATTATGCATGGAAGGCGACTCGTACGTAAAACATTTGACGTTAAGTTTATGTAATTTTTCAATACACGTATATTAAAGACAAGACGGGGAAATGATTCGAAACATATATGAAATTATATTATACCACATCAAAATTATATGTTGCACAACTAATATAAGTATTTCGATTTAGATGAGCGTCTCGTGGATTCATGTATAATATAGGTATAATGATAATATTATGCTATTATATGCACTATTATAAAGCATGATATTATACAAATATAAATTGTATTTAAGCGGCTGGTCGGGAATTATATTACACAGATGATTTTAACATAACAGATTCATTATTGCGATAGTTATTAAAGATTTTTTTTTCTTAAATTTTAAATCATTAAAAATAACATTTAAAAAAAAAAAAACATTATTATTACTATTTCTTATCATTACCTATTACTTTAAAAGTTATTAACATTTTGGAATAATATTTTTCTCGTAGTATAATTTTGATATACATAAATCAAAATGTTGATTAAGTAGTTATATAGTTATAATCATTTAAATTTTAGACGAGTAGAGTAGAGCTGCATAGTTTTCGTATTTTTAAACAATATTATTTTTCATGACTTAAAATTTGTAAATTTTTTTTTAAAAAATGTTACAGTTTTTAAGTTATTAAAATATTGAAATATCGAGCTTTTAAGTTGAAAAAATCATTTTATTTAAGTCTCACATAGATATCTCAATTTGGTCTATCACGCGTTACAATGTCACCGTGACAATGCACATACATTAGAAACATTCACTAGTCGTATACATCTAAATCGTCAGTGATAATTGCAAGTCGGCTGCTGCTCCCCACTTTATTACAGTACTTTTTATCGTGTCTTAGACGTTCTGCGAATTGCAAACGCATGAAAAGGTTACGTACAGTGCAGTGAGTGCGGACTCGTAAATGACCAGACATGGATACATAACAAATATATTACAGATGATCATAACGATTAAAATAGATAATAACGGTTCATTAAAAACTTGATCGGTTTTGATGAAAACGTACCTATAGTGTTGCGTGCTTATAAAAAAAAAAAAAAAAAAATACAAAAAATATAATTAATTTTAACAAAATTACATGGGTTTATAATTTATAATAGTAGTCACCGACACCTTGAATTTAAATAATATTTTTGGCTTACAAATGATTGCTCAATATATATACCTATGAGTATTTATAAAATATACGAATAATAGCTGGTACCTATTATAATTATAGATCCAAAGAGTTTAAAACGATGAAATTGTTTCTAGACTGTCCTTTCAACCGAGTATAACATTATGTTTTATAATATGTTTATGTATATATTCATCTTAATTTATTTTCATTCCACTGAACGAGAAAAGATTTAAGTTCCAAAATCGGTCCACTAAACACGATTTCGTGTAGCAGAATTATTATTGTTGAATAAAATACGCCTACACGCGCACACACTTAACGATCGGTATGCGTCTTCAAAAGTCGAATGCATGGTCGTCATAATTATACGCAGGAGAGTGCTATACCCTTTTTCCTTTTACTGTTAGACACGCTGCACGAAGCGTACAACATAAATATACACGTACGAATATAATAAACGTATTAAACACATAAAACAGTATATAGTTTTTGATCATTGTTTTATACGTATCACGTCCGTGTGTATTATATTATTATGTGCGACCGTGAAACGGAAAGACGGCGTTCCGAGATTTGCGTAGGTAGCCGGCGTGTTTGTTGCGATAGTAATATTATGTGCTGTATTATATAAGAATTATTACAATCGTTCATGTACATACACGCACTATATAAACACACCGAAAACGTAGTCGCTTTTGTTCTCGCCCGCGAAGCGTTCCCCGTGATATATCCAATTCGAATGGCAAATTCAGCGACGGCGAGTGTGAGTGGGTTTAACGGAAACGACAGCGTGTATATGTAGGTACACGTCGAGCCGGAAGTCAGACATTTTATTCCGGCTGTGCTGCAGGTGCCGGTGTTCCGATCACCCCCCTGCATCAGCACACAAAAGTCACGGCCTAACGACTGATAATTTACTATAGCGACTCCGCTACGAGGATATAAAGTTTGCCGACCATGACAACCCCTCGCGAACAACCCTACACCCGCAAAACATACACACCACCAGTCGTTGGGATACGTCCCCGGTGGGTTTCTGCTGATGACGATTAAGGAGAGGCTGTCGTATTTTAGTCAGTCGTCGTCGTTAAGTCAGGATATGGCCTTATAAAAAAAATATAATATTATAATACTTAAATAGAGTAAAGGAACATTCAAAAGTCATTGTACGGCAAAAACATTTTTAATCACGTCTTTGACTGGAAGTTTTTGTTCAGAAAATTTTTTATACGAAAAATCAATGGTCAATTTGAAGGTCGTTAAAAATATTATCAGCAGATAACTATATATATGTATGACGAATATAAAACACGAACAAAATTAAAGACTAAACCATTAAAGGTGGTCAGTAGTGGTTATACGCGCGATTTATTTAAAATAAATATAATATTATATATATTATATATTAGATATGTACTTATTATTAAATCTCACGACTTCAACAGACGAGTACTACAGGTCAGCGACTTGTGCGAAAATGGATTAATTTAGTGTTATATACGAGTATATAACGAGTATATACGTGCAGCTGCGGTCGGTGAACGTATTATAAGACAAGTATCCCGAGGCGATACGTCAGCGCAGTAATACGGACTGTCACTATACAAAATAATAATAATATTATTGCCGTAGTCGGATAACCATAAATCTATTATTCTCGTATAGGTGTATTGTATATATAATATATATATTATAATAACAACGTACCTACTCGCAATAATATTTGTGACGGTTTGATTCGTCGGCTGTATCTGTCTTACGTTATAATATCTCGCTGTCTGAAGGTATGTATATTATAATTTATAATTAACTGAAAATCCGAAATACAAACATGTTATGCCCACCTATAAAGTTACAATAATAATTATTATAATAACAATAATAACAATGTCAGGAGGAGTATATACTAAGTTCCAATAACTCGTCAAAATATTACACACAATTTATTTTTTCTGTTACTATAATATTATTATAACATACCAAACCCCAAACTTTAATATTTATATTTTCGTAAAAAAGATTTACTAATTCATTATTGTTTTAGTTTGTTTACGATCAAATAATCATTGAGCAAATTTATAAATCATAGTTTTCAATTTAAGTTTAGGTATTTATATTAGGTAGGTATATCAGTTTTAACAATTTTGATATTTCGTTAGACAAACTTTAAAACAAAATATGAATACAAGCGGTGTTTTAGACATATAAATTGTGTAACAAATCTTTGCTTAGTGCCAATGAAGTATAGTTAATTAAATATTTATTTTTTTGTAATTATTTATCAAACTCGAAAAAAAAACATGTAGGCAGGTAGGTGATACATGATATATTATATTATGATAGAAAAAATGTGTTATAATTTGTTTTGCTATTATATATTTTATAAATCCGGCGATATCTTTTTAAATTTAAGTTGCCGTGCGCGCCTAAATTGTATTATTTTTAAAATATGTCACCTTGACGCCAACGCTGTTTTATCGGAGCCACAAGCATTGTAAAAATATATATTATCCATTGTAGAATTCAACGCGATCGTTCGAATCACGTTCTTTGTCTAACCTAGCAAATATAATAGTGTATTATATTTTAAATTATTTATGTAAGTACTACAGTTATTCAAACATATGCAGATCAGCGATCAATCGATGACAATTATCCAACACACGTTAGCCCGATCCCGGTGCATGGCTTACTGTGACAGAATGCTTAACCGGAACTGGGATTGCACCCTGCTGCGGTCTACAGTGTTAATTAGACCGGGAGCAAACGCTAAACCGATACTTGGCACGCTGATTCGCCGTGTATGCGGTGACACGGAAGTTCGTTTAATATATATAATTTGTATCTTATATATACAATATGCAAAAGTTAAACCGGAATTCATGCACCGCTGCAACACGGACCGATTGATACTAAACAATTAATATTGTCGTTATCCATAAAGTCCAATAATATTGCATAATTTTGCATTATACGATACATGTGACCCGAATGATCGAGTAAAATATTGAAAGATGATTATCATTAATAGCATACGATTATAATTATGTATACCTTGCAGCAGTTATTATGCTCAACGGGTTAATATATTATATTATATAAGCTGCAACTACTGTAAAAATTGATAGTTAAAACAATACAGAAACACTTCGATCAATAAACTACTATAGTGTTTGAAATTTAAATCGAAAACTACACTTTTATTATACATAGGTACATGATAAAATTCATCGGTTTTACGACGATTTTATTTTCGAACTCAATTTTACGACGCCGTTTAAAATATGATATTTGTTGGTCGTATCATATATAGGTTAGTACATTAAGTTTTTACAACGAACAATGCGTGTGTGTATGTATGTAATTCTTATATTTATTGAATACGATGTCCAGAAAATACCAATGATATATTCTCGCGCATAACTATAGTATTTCAAAGATCGTACTTTTATAGCCAAACACATTTTGGAACTACACAATTTGTTTTTCCCGATAACGTCATACGCAGTTTTGATGATCAGACATGTTATGGCAGGTACGTTTAAATCATAAAATAATTAGAAAATGTATTTAAGATAGCGAAAAATATTATTAAAACTTTATACTACGATTTACAGATTCACATTGCTGGCGTTTCAGTTAGGTATACGTGAAAAACGAATCAACTGACGCGCATTTAATATAAGACCACGAGACGTATATTTAACTAAAACCCGGTACTTATATTCTGTAATATACAGTATACGCGAGAAATAATATAAAGACCGCAGCAGTCGAGACTTGGCTTAAGACATTAGCAACATCGGTAGCGAAATATGTCGAGACATATACTTTACAATACATATTATTATTATATATAGAAACAAAATTACAACGTCATTGTTTATACGCACGAAAGATGGCGCAGAGATTTTCTAATTAACTGTGCCACACAAACACGCGGTTGGCCGGAAATCGAGAAACCGTCGGAAATGAGCATTTCTGCGATGTTTGCAGTGAAAAAAACATAATGAATCACTCACCCTTGAACTTGACTACCGGGAAGTAGAATAAAATTGAAACCCACCGAAACATAAATCATATTTTCACGTTTGCTATTTACCGACGTCCACACAAACCAACTTGATGTCCCGCAGTGCAAGTGTACAACGGTCCTGGTAAATTCGCAAAGACATAATTCATTGTCCGTTATTGTCTGTTGTTTATTTTCTTAATCTATTTTTTTCGGTCGTCACTCGGGAGGATTGCACACCAATGATAAATCATATTATATTTTTATTCGATATAATATTAAATACAATAATCAAGTCTAAAGAGAACTCAACACATCACCACACATAATATTATCTCGGTAGAATGTAATAAACATGCGAATTCGTACAGTATACAAAAATTTTTGGCGTGTTACAATATAATCGATTAAAATATAGTTCAAATGTAAAATAATGTCCATAATACATGAATTTGTAACATGTTTGTTGAAAATGTAAAAATAAATATTTGTAGGTACCTGTACATCGCATTTTCACATAAAATACTATACGGACATCGTAATTAACAATGTATCTTAGTTATTTTATTATATATTTTACACGTAATAATATTTTTAACTGTAAGTGTAAACCATTACATTTACATAATTTATACTTGTGATACTATAAATGTATATATTTAAAAAGGTATATTTTTTCCCCATCGAAGTTATCTTAAAAACAATCAAGAATATTTTGCATGATAATGCAATGAATGTTCATATATTTTAAACCGGTACCTATGTATACGAATAAAAAGTATTTTATTATTATAAAACAAAATGAATTATAAACATAAGTAAAAAACGTAGGTACCTATATTTAAATAAGATACAAAAACCAGAATACAAAAAAAAATATAAAGTGAATTTAAAATTGTGATAAATAATAATTAGTTAAGTAAGTTAGTAGTAAAATGTATTGACTATACATAAAAAGAATTTTCTATAACAAATTTATATTTATTGACGCCAAAAAACTATTAAATATTTAGAACGCGCTATATATTTTAAACAGAGCAAATTGAATTTAGTAATTTTATTCAGTTATTGTCAGTTTTGTAAGACGTATTGACGAAAAATATACACGTAATATATGTATAAAAAAGACTTTAGTTGGATAAATTATTTTGAAGTTTGCACTTAATCTCCATTTACGTTATTATGTCAACAAAAGGCGGCATTCTCCGTAATACGTTGTTGGTAAACAAGGAATACGGCCACACGAGGGTTGGAAAGAAGGAAAAAAGTTAAAATCTACGGCAGGTATATTAAATAATAATAATACCATATATGTGAGGAGAAAGGTAAATGAATATTTTACTTAAAAAAAAAAAATTAATCGCACGAGGTTCATAAGTGAATTGCATATATTTAAAAACACTCGTCTCGGCGTAGTATACACCGCGTTGGCAGTAGTAGGTATTTATAACGTAATAATATACTATTAAATACCTAAGATTCGTCAATTGATGGCTGCCGCCGTCTGTTGCTTATTATTAATTAGGTATTATACGCATATTAATATTATATTATAATATGATCATGAGCTCCACGCTGGGTCACGTCAAAAAAACAGACGCGCCTTTCCTCTCCACCACCAGCCGATTGTCATTATGGGTGGCCGAATATGTTAACACGAATTCCCAACACTGACCGCGAGGTGTGGTACACACATGCAAGTCGCGGCGCTCAACCCCCTCACTCATCAATCACTCGCCTTGGTACAGGTTATATACGTATGCCTACCTCAAACAACACACCCCACAACCCTATCGCATCGTCACTGAAACACACACCCACACATTCATAAATATATATACATGATGTACACTGGCCGCGCACATCGGCGGTATAGGTATAGACCAAAAATAAATCATCGTTACGCGTTCACAAATCCATAAACGGTCATAAATCATTTTCTATAAGTGTTTCTCGGCTAGAACAAATAGCGGTTACCGATATATACATACCTGCACGTATAATATATTATGGTGCACGCCACTGCACTGGTTGCTACATGGTATTATTGGGTACAATATAATACTATACACTACGACCGGGATTGTTTAGGCGTGAAACTATAATATTGTCGACAGTGAAAATGAGCAGAGAATCCCGCGGCCGACAATCATAATCCGATTTTCAGCACGCGGGCGGGCTGTAATTGATGTGACGAAATACTGATCGGTCGACCGACAAAGCCGGGGGTGTATACAATAAAAAGGAGAACATGCAATTTTCAGAGACCACAAGACGGATGACTGCGTACTTTCCATGTGATCGCCAATAAAATATCGCGACTTTAATAATAATAATTTCCAGTGCAGGCTACACTGCTGTAGCATTCAACCAGAATGTAATGGTAATGTACATACATTTAATATCACATGATGAATTGAGATAAGAAGCAGAAAACGCATTTGTAGTTTCCCATTTTCATAAAGTTTATTAAGAAACGTTTTTTGAACGACAATACTGTTTATATTTTTAACACCACAAACTGTCTTTGAATAAAATATCTTGTATATATAATATGTGATTTACAATATTAATACAATACATTATATTATATAGTATATATATATATATATTTTTTTAATTTTATGATCATTTGCTGGACATAAGTTGTATATCTATATAATATGTACAACATTAAAATCCGAAATTAAATACACATTATAATTTGATATAAGTACCCCAAGTTTACTAATCTTAATAAACAATTTTAAGTTATCAAAAGTCCTTCGGATCATATCATACACTAAATACTATAAATCGATTTATTTCAGTATAGACTATAGGTGCACCAATGTTTTCAAATTCAAAGACAAGAACAAAGATCAATTGATATATTGGATGTTGTCCAAACAAAACTGTACTAGCAGTATCCATGTAGTTTATAATTATCTATGAAGGTATAACATAGTTGTATGAATAATTATTGTTTTCTTTGAATTTGTATATAGGTACCAAAAACTTTTTTAAGCTTTAAACAAATTTTTTTTATTAAATATACGAATTTTCGTTAAACTTTTAAGATTATTATTCGATAAACTTTGAACAGTTAAGCAGCTGATGTTTTGTGTTCCAATATAATTAGTAAAGTTTTTCTTTATAAATACGACCACACGGTAAAGTATTGAGCATTTCTAGTCGCGAGAATAATTTCGGAAGAAAATACAGAATCGTCTATAATATTAAGACAAATGGTGGAGAAAATAAGGTGGATAGAAAACAAAATAATAGTAAGTTAGATAAAAACAGAAAAAAGCGTATTCAAGTTTTTTCAGCATTGTAGTTTCTCAAATTAACCATAATACCTAATGGTATTTTTAAACTACTTAGTAGATAATGGAGACACGGAGTATTAAATAAAACTAATAATCTACTAATGTATTATACATCAAATACACAATACATAGTTATCAGAATATTATAATTAGAATCTCGTAACTTTTTGTAATGAACAATTTAAGTAAATTTGTATGTATATAAATATATTATATGTATTTTCATGTATATTTGTGTTTATGTTGGAAAGCTTTCACATTTTTTAAAACAATAAAATGTGTAACCTTTACGCTATGATATTTGTAAAATAAATTTCAAAAGTAATGCTTAAATCAGGGATTGGAAAATTGTTACATTTAAAATATCATTAGTGCAGCAAAAAATTAATAATTATTATAAAAATACTTCAATTGTCGATCATAAATAATATTCACAAACACTAATACGGGGCACCAATGATGTACCCAAATCGAAAGAAATTCCAAATAATTTCAAAAATTTAATACAACAGATGAATTCCATAGTTCCGTAGAAAAAATGTAGTGTTTAAAATGTATGAGTGTAAGCATTTTTTGATTATAACGAGTTTAAAATATAATTTAGGTACACAAACGGCTATAGTGTTAATCCTATTACTACAAGTTTGCAGACACAACATTTTTTTATACTTGAATTTAGTATTTACATATGATAATGCCAAAAAGTACCTAATAAGACTTATAAGAATCGAATTCAGTAACATTTTGAACTACAATAATTACCAATACTATACATCACACGGCTCTACAATTTATGATTTTCATTTTTTTTTTCATATTAATATATACAAAAATGATGTGCATTGCATTTTGGATTTAATTAATATAGATAGTATTAACTACACAATAAAAGCGGCAAATGTATCATCGGTTATATTCCTTTTATTCATGTGGGCACGTACGACAAATCGGACACCGTTCGCCCATCGTCAATTGAAATTCACAGAAAAGAATATTATTCAACTTCCGGCGTTTGTGCACGATATGATAATAATATCAAAAAAATAAATAAATATGCATAAACAATTATAATATATAGTAAAAACGCATTTCTCTCCTGTGCAATGATTCGTGTAAATTTATATAATAAATATATTATATTATAAACACATACGATTATATAATATATGATATATATATATAATACCTATAGCGTATATAACAGTACCATGAAAAACAAGGGTCTCTCCGCTTTATATGCGTTATACGGTTGCGATATGCACCACCTTCCATAAAAAATAAAAACAAAACGAGAAAAAAAAGCCATCCAACCTTTAACCGTATGTACATATATATGGGTGTGTGTGTATGTATATGTATATGCGACGTATTAAACGCGTTCGTATGTATATTATATTATTTATATTATATATCTCGAGGAAGGGCGAGAAAACGAGCATTAAATTTTCTCTAGCCCGACCGGTAAACAATTATTATTAATGCGAAAACCTTTATTTCTCATCGCGACGGTAGGTACTATTATTAAAAAACATAAACATGAACACACGCACATACGAACATACACGAGTGAGTACATTACACAGAATACAGTAATTATACGACCAAGGGTGAAATTATTTCACGAAGATATTCTCATATTATATACTTACGCTTAATTGAACAAGAGAACATAAAGATTTTTTTATAAAGATTCCTTTTTTAATAAGGCTTTAAAAAGGCATGTACATAAAAGAGAACTATAATAGCGAACGAAAGCCAATTAAACGTAAAACCCAGAATAAAAACCGTCAACGCTGTTTAAAGTGAACCAGTGACGAAATTTGTCTTGGCACAGCAACTCAAAATTGCTTTCTTCTTTTGTCGACTTCTTTAAAATAATGAAATTCAATAAATGTTACAGATGACAATTATTACAAAATGTCAACGACATCTTTAAACCCTAATGCGTTTTCTAAATTCTTTAAACACTTTCCTGTAGATATATAAATGTATCCGTTATATATATAGCACTTGTTTTGTATACTGATTTAATTTTTAAAGACATTTATTTAAAACCTTCAAAGAATTTTCAATGATATTTTATAATACATTATTTTCACGCATCTAAAATTCTAGGTTTTAAAACTATATCAGTTAAATTTAATAATTGAATCGAAAAGCTTATAAGTTAAGTTGTAATCAACGATGGTAATTTTGTTTTTTTGCGAAATTATTTAGCAATTTTGTCAGTATTATCAATATTCAATATTTTAACACTCAAGGTTAATAACCAAAATAAACCGTAATAACTTAAAATATATTAATTGGTCAAGTTTGTATTGTAAATCTAATTATTGTATCACCTACTCTTAAAGCCAAACAAAAATTAATAACTAGGTACGAATATTTGTGATATCTGTCTAAAAGTAGATAGAAACTACATTCTATGGCATTAAGATAGTCCTTATTACTTCTTCTTCAGACTAACATTGCATACATGCAGTACGAAACGGGATATAATATATTATTTACATGTACTTTTTTAATTACTCAACTATTATAAACACAAAATACAAAACACAAATATACATAAATAGTTTGAGGATAAAAAACTTCACTGTCGTCTAGTTTTAATAATCGTGCAAAATGTGTTATGCGATGATATCACACAGATACGCGTGTCATTTCACTTTTTACTACTTGAAATTGCAGAGTTGCAGACACGCCATTGTTATTTCTTCGAGGCGACCGACGGACGTGGACGAATATAACACGCAAAAAACTTCAAAATTATGCTGAGCGTCTTGGCATTATTCAGCGACGCGTGGAAAACAACGTACAACGTGTTTCAATCCACCGCGTATTAATAATGTGAATAAATTCGTGATAAATCGTAAAGATGGCCGAAGATATGATGACGCGCTAACTCCGATACACAAAAACACAAAACATTCAAAGTCGATCTTCGAAATTATATTATAATAATTATTATTGAGGTTTTCGTACAGAACGAAAGAACGGAATTTAAATTTTCCACTCGAAACAAAAATGGCTTTCATCCGAACATTTATCGAAATAATTTGAATTAGGTTAATTAAAAATTACATGACAAAAATCAGAACTTTGGCTTAACATATATTTACTATGATATGTTTTAGTTTTTAGTTGATTTGTATATTGTATTGTACATAGTGTACTCAAAATATTATAAAATTTTGTATTGTAATGTTTAACATCATTATATTTTGAAGTAAAAAAGGAAAGAAGTTAATATTTTGCTAATAATTTAATACAATAAAAATAATTATCTCATAACGAGTGATAAGCGGTATTATACAGTAACCAACTTAAAGTTCAATACTATATGGTTTTAAAATATACGTATCACTCATTGAAATCTATCAACAACACATTTATCGACATTATTTCTATTCGATTCAATTCCATTTCGTTTCTAAGTATACGAAAAGACTTCTATTTAAAATAGTGTACGAGTATATTAAGTAATAAGTTGAACATTTCGTGTCGCTTGATCAGTTCGATTCTATTTCGAACTATAAGTATGTGATGACAACCTTTAATCGCACTTCCGGTGATACTCGGCTCGTTTTTGTGGAAGTTCTTTGTAAACACACAGTAACATGGATATTGGAATGTCGAAAACTCAAAAGCGCCCTGCAAAAGTCTCGGGAGAGAACTAGCAGACGTATTGTGAACATTTTTCCGTACGCGTTTTCACGGTTGTCGATAATACCGACCACCACCGCCGTCGCCATACCACCACCAACACTACCAACGCTTTAGTCTTACCACATATGCTTTACGAGTTCTACGCGAAAAATCCCAGTTGTTCACGTCCGACATCACCTTTTCGTTATTTGTGTTCGAAAATGTTCATATTTCTCATTAATTTGTTACATTTGGTTTAAGTTTTATGACCTCGCTTAAATATTATATATCTACACTCTATAATAGCACCTATACCTATCTACTGAATTTTATAATATTCATTTTCATAACAATAAAATATGATTTGATCGATCTCTCGACGGAAACGAAAACAAGCATTCGCGTTTCTGCATTGAAATGAGTATCCGTATTGATTGGGTTATAGATTTTAAAATTACGTGCCGTTCGATCGGTCACGTGCGTTTTGTCCTTGGATGTATAATACGTATATATAGTAACACTCGCTCGTGTCCGATAGTTATAATAAAACCTACACGATTATATACGTATTCCGTATACGTTAGAGTGTGCATAATACATGGTAGCTAATAGCTGTATACTCGTAGTATAGTAAATTATGATTTAGTAGCATTTAATTACAAATTTGCAACTCATCAGCTTATTTTGACTATGTGAAAAAAAATAACCTACGAGTAAACGTAATTCAATATTATGTTATTTATAGTCCTTACTAATAATATATCATCCACAAACACGTGAATAAATTGTTATTAATTTATAATATATTCAATATTGCAAAGATACTAAACTAAACAAATAGATAAATGTATGAAAGAATATATATATATTTTTTTTAAGTAAGTAAACAACTATATAGAATATATAATGTATATATTTGTTAATAATTATTATTTTGAAGACAGTTTAGTTTTTATTAGCTCTCGTACCAATAAAAATTTACTATCGTATTGAATACAGCAATTATAAAACTAATTATAACGATTGTAAAATGATTAAATAATTATTACGGCTGGTTATATTTCATGAATACACTTTGTCTTGTTTAAACTAAATATGGAAAATATAAACTCGAATGAATAAACAATATTAATAAAATTCCGAAAGAAAAATAACTGTTTTAGAAAGAACTTAAATGTTTGAAGTGTGTGGGTCTGTAGAACAAGGAAAAAGAAAACACCGATGAGAGACAAAATTACGAATTTAATTTGTAGGACGAAGTAGAAGCCAATCGGTTACAAATTAAATTACTATTTACTATAGTGCATTACTATACGGTTGCTTCGATCCATTACCTTAGCTCAAGCCACCCGTTATAGACAATATTATTTATATTTACATATATTGTAATAAGACCCCAAAGAGTCAATCAAAATCGTCATCAGCATAATTTGAGCACCACAAATATTGCGGATAGTAAATCTAGTATGAATACATGTACGGATAGGAGTAGGTAAAATTATTTAGGATTTGAAACATGCATAATAAAATGTCGAATATAATTAATTATGCGATTTCGCGCTGTTAAATTTAATGTAATATTAGTATTATAGTAATACCTACGTGTTTTATTTAAAAACAAAAAATAAAAACATTTTTAAAATTAGCTAAAGTGCTTACCGTTGATTAAAAACTATTCTTTATTAACACGTAACACTCGACGATTAACTATAAATAGTAATACACTTTTTATGTTATATTTATATACCTATATTATTGTACTATACAAATACCTAAAACTATATAAATAGTATATTATTGATTTATTTTAAATCATTAAATTCCTAAAACAAAAAAAAATACAAATAAATAATAAATACGAGTAATAAATAATAAATATGTTATTGAATATATTGAAATTATAAATTGTATTATTATTTTTTCTGAAAAATTTATTAAATTATAGAGTCTCTTTAAATTATTATTTAGGTACAATTTTATGTATTTACTTAGATAAATATAAATTATAACTTTTATAAAATCATAACACATTTCTGTATCAACAGTCTACTGTTGTCTGTCAATAGTCAATATTGTATGGAGTGCGTATGTTTACAAATTTTTAATTTATATAGTACGGGACCTATGATAATACACAATACATATTTAATTCTATAGATTCTTTGAAGTAATATACATGTGACAATTAAAATTGACTCAATTTGACGATAATTGTAAGTACGATGATTAAAAGTGATTAACTTATAAAAACAAATTTACAGTATATAATAACCAAAACTAATGAGCAATGAGAGATTCGATTTCGTTGGTATTTATGCTAAAAACGTTAGCAATAGTAACAATATGTTATTTAATATTAATAATACTATTGTCCTATAACCCATAAAAATAAAGGACTTTATCTTAACACATGTGTTTTTTTTGTCCACCTGACAACGCATGGTAGGTTCATCACAAAATGCCACCTGATGTATTTTTCTCGAAGAAAATGACAATTTTAACTCGACAGTCACTATACGCCTATGTTGTTTAGTTATATCTATTTTTTCTTTCTTTCTCATTTGTTTATTCACTCGGACCTCAAACACCACCCTATTAGCTTCTCTCCTTTGATTAAAAATACAATTTAATCTAAACTAATTACCTAATACTCTTCATTACTTTTTAAACTGAGTAGAAACTATATAATATGTATTGTATAGAAAATACGTTTAGGTACTCAATGTTTCTATTCAATTAATGTGTATAATTAAACAAGGAAATTCGTTGATATTTTCTGTAAATATAAAAGCTATATATACATATTATACAAGAAGAGCATATAAAATAACAGAACAATATCCAGCTGGATAACTAACAAAATAAAACAGTAACAATATTATACGTTTTGGAATGTAATAGTTTAGTTTCTGCTTCTTTTTAAACTAAATTTTTAAATTAAAATAACAACACAACATAAGTATTACTTACGAACTATTTCTACAATAAAGGCATAATACACTGAATATCATTAAAATAAACATAAAATTATCGCTTTATTAGAAACTAAGAAGTATAGTAGGTATTAAGTACCTAATAACAATATTTTTAATTTAAAAACAATAAGAATTTATAATAGCTAATATATCAAACCGTATAATAACTTTTTATATTCAAAATAAAAGTTTTAATAGTTTTTTTTTTTTATTTAATAGCACAATTAATGATAATTGTTACCTATGTATTTTGTTTTTATATTGAATAAATTATTTTATATCATACCATTATTTATTACGATAGTAAGTATTACAAATTTTAATAATAAACGTACAACCAATTAATTGCTCAAGATAAACTGAAAAATTAATCAGTAACCTACACTTTTTCAAAGAGAAAACCCGAGAAAAACTAAAACAGCGTACAAGTTTGCTTTTACGCACCTATGCTAAGTAAACATATGGAAGTAAATATTCTTATTGTATTTGATATTAATTTTATTAAAAAAAATATGCTATGTAATATATTTGTTTAATTTTCTAATAACATGTCTTTATTAATTGTTAATTCCTCCCTTCGTCACATTCAGTCATAATTTAACCACTGGGTGAAATCGATAGTAACTCATTATAATGTACGTAGACAAAATTTAATTATATGCACGACATGCTAGAGGTAAAACATTTTTTATTTTCATACACGCACTGAAAATAGTATTTTCCCCTGGGATATCTAGCAAATAACCAGGTTTTTGCAGTAATATTTTCTATACTGCATAATTAATGAATATTTATCGGTCCTCTTAAATTTTCCTGGTCATTTCGATTGACGTTAACAAAAATAATTTAATAATTTCTAATATGTTTTACTTTTTAGGTTTTGCCAAAAATCAAACTTTTCAAAATACTATTTTTCGTAAAACCAATATATTATTAACGCTTACACACATCTAATTCAACTTTACACACCTACGACTCTTAACATTAAAACGTATATGTAGAAGCTTTTGCTTTTTATAAAAGATTCCACAAATGTATGCACTAGCAATAGAAAAAACCGAAAAAACCGAAACATCCAAAAACGGGTATCAATGAATAAAAAACTGCCATGCTAAAGTAAGCTGTCAAAACTTTTTGTGGTAGTATAAACTTTGTGTAAAACTTTTTCTGTATAACGTAAACTTACAACTATTACGTAGCAAGTACAATGCTTTAATATGTATGTCAAATTCATATTACAATAAATATGCAACAGCAATTTTAGAGAAATCAGACAAATACAATATTGAAAAAATTGTTAACTTTATTATCTTATAATAGCTATATGACAAATGTTAAATAATTATATTTAATTTAAATTATATTATGATAATATACTTGTACAAACATTTACAATTACCCATTGTATGATAATAAAGCTATATATTATGTTTAAATAATATAGAAATTTAAAATTAACTTAAAGCACAAAGTGGTATAACATATTTTTTAAAAACAATTAAAGGGACAGTTAATAACTACGTATAAGCTGCTAAAGTAACTATTTTTTTTTATTTTTTAATAGCAAATGTGGGATAATTTATTAGGTATCAGTATATATTAGTTTTCAAAGTCAAAAGAAACAAAAGATCGCGATGTACACTGAACGCTGTTTGTGAAGCAATAGCTAAAAATAGTATAACATTTTTAAGTATAAAATTGATCAACATATAAAATATATTGAATAAATGTTATTAAAAATATTTGGAAACATAGTACCTGTTCATAAATTCATATTCATTATAAGTAACATAGGTAATAACTTATTGTAAAAATATAGCCTCGTAGGTTTTTATTTTATAGTATATTTTAACACAAATAATAAAATATCATCAATTTAATAACTATTCACATATATTACTATACAAATGACAACATACTATTAATGAGATTATTATTTATTATGTTAATGTTTTGGTAGATGATAACGTAACAAATCCAACAGTTTATAAAAAGTACCATACACTGTGGTCCATGATAATGAAATCACATTTTCATAATATGTATTGATATAAATCAATTAATGTAATTTAACAATAACTACCTATTACTGTATACCTATATTTTCAGCCATAAAAAATATTATACATAAAGACATCATTATATTAAATATGGAGGTACAGCATTTTCCAGTTTAATTTTTTCCTTAAATTATCGTTTTAATACAAGCAATCATATTCAATAAATGTCACAAAGGTTAAATTTAATTTCCTTTACTCTACCTAAATTACATTAGATACAGAGTAGGTACATTACAATCTCACAAGACACAAAGTTTCGCAATTTTGGATTATTTCGTTTAGTGTGTAAATTAGTTGCATGTTATAGTAAATCAATATTTCATGACCACCATTAAACATATTAATAGAAGTTAAATTTTAATCAATCTAAAATAATAGGTACAGAAATTTCATCAATTTTAGAAGTATCATAGTGACCTATATTATATTGTTCTGGAAAAAGTCAATCTGAATCAATAATTAATTTTAAATTGCTTAACTCATTAATCGATCCGTATTCGACATTATATTATATTCAAATCTTTATATAAGATGATTATTTTCTATCAAAACATTTTGTAATGATTCAATAAGACTTCTATTTAAATTAAGAATTATATATTATATTGCTGATGTTTGACACGATTTAATAATAAAATATATTTATACGAACTTAAAACTCTCCTAGCTTTTGGGAAATAACTCGAATAATCAATTCAACTGTGTTACCAAAGTATATCAATAACGATTTTTCGTTTTATTAAAAAAAAAAAATGCTTAGGAAGAATGATAGAGTGGATATTGACTGCTAAAATTGACACGAAATTTTTTAAAAGATTGCGCTACAAATCATAAAAATCGAATTATATAAAAAAAAGCGGACAAGTAGGTACCGCTCTGCTGTACCTACGGCTCTAGGTGCCGTGTGGATCACTATATATTGTAGGAGGGTTACATTTGAATCCAATGATAATTATCATTGTATACGAAAAACGATTCTGAACGAAGATGATTTATCAGCCTAGGATATAATTTTCAGTGGTTGGTAAAAAAGGTGGTTTATGTTTTAATGGCCTGAATACACCAAAATTTAAGTTTTTTTATAATTATTGTAATCTAAACTTATGAAAAATCTTGTATTAAATTTTCAACTCTTAGTTACTTATATAAAAAATAGTATTTTAAAAAGTATTTTTATAGGGCCAAAAAAATTTTATTGACACTTCCAAAAAAAATTTTCAGAAAAATTGAAAATGTCAGTTGACTATAAATAGCTCAAAAAAATTCAAAATATTTTGAAAATTTAATCACATAGAGGAAACGCCAATCTTAATAACTGGTAAAGTTTTCAAGTATCTACGACTTATACTTTTTGAATAATAACAAATAATAAAAATCGTTTGAGGATAAATTGTTATTATTACGCTATTTCGTAAAAATTTAAAATTCAAACGCGCTTAAAATTTTTCCTATAATGATGATTCGAGTTTTAACTATAGATACTTGAAGGAAAATTTATGGAAAACTTAGTGTTGTATTTTTAATCCTTAGTTATTAACACAAAAAATTTTATGATTTTTCAACTTCAAAATTACTTGCAAATTTTCGCGTTTTCGAACTATAAACTATAAAAAAAAATTGTGACTAACGATTTTTAATTTTTTTTAACTGCAATTAGAACAACTCATAAGAAACCTTGTATTAAATTTTCAAAATATTTTGGTCATCCAAAATAAAAAGTAGGTAATTCATAAATTAAAAAAAATATATATTAAGGAAATTGACTATTTAAATTAAATTCGGTATACATTATTATGTAACCTCTTATTTATAAATATGTATTCAAATAATATACTGTTTAATACGCATAGACCATACGAATAGAAATATAAGTGAAAACGCATTAGTGTCTATTTAAACACAAGTATAACAAAAATGTGTTATTGTGTCAGGTATAAGAATGAAATCTATATTGTCCTATATTATTGAAATATTAATCAATCACCGGCCAACTACATTAACTGTACAGCAGTAATATTCCATACTGACTTTTATAGATTCGTCTGAAGATTAAGGTATATAAGTCATACTGTCAAGGAATATGTAAAAAAAGTTTCTCATAGCAACCGGATGTGTGGTCCAACAATATAAAAATCTACCCGGCACGTGGGAGGTCTGTGAATCGTTCTCCTAACATCCCCGTCACCGTGAAATTTGAATGAACGGTTAATAGTAGGTTCTCTTGATGCCGTGGACAATAGTACTTTGGATTATTTATTTTTATTGTTAGTTATTACTTGCGCCAGTATATCGACCCTTGTATAATATATATCCCTTTCTAGTTGTAATAACAATCATAATATCACGGTTCCTTCTACGCGATGTACGTGTGTACACACACTCGTGCTACGACACAATTGGCCTTGGTTCAAGTCTCAACAACAATAGCGTCTGTATAGTGTATATAATATAATAATGCTTCCAAATAAATTAAATAACACCCGAGACCAGTTTATTGAACTGAAGTGATAACGCAGGGGCAGCGGAAAAAGTATATTAAACAAACAAACAGGAAGAACATGAAAATATAATAATTGTATACTAATATAAATTATAAAAATGTGATTAGGTATACCTAACCTAACAAGACGTGCAATCGTCTTTTGTCTCCTTGTAAGATGAACGAATATTAATTATTGTTATTATTAATTTTTCCAATCATTATTTGAAACCTATGGTGTGATATATAAGTATATATATATATATATACTTATTAATAGATAAATCGAAGTCAAATGTTATAGTTTCTTTTGAAATATTTTTGTAAATAAAAATATTTGTATCTATTGCTCAATAATATAGTGACTATATATACTGATTTAAAAATTTCAGATTTAGCAAATGAATGTGTAATTGATATGAGTGGAGATTGGAGATATTGAATCGAAAAATGTCAGCTATATATATATATCATATATGTAATATATATTATAGGTACCATTACATATTTTTTACACTTCCGTATAGCCGTGATGCCGACAAAAAACAATCGAACGGAGTAGAGTACGTGTCACGGTCGAACTAGACGACGGCAAGCAGACCTACTTCAACGGTCGTGGGTCGTTTGTATAATAATATGATCGACAAGAGTGATTTTGTAACCGTAAATGTATCAATGGATATATAGGTGTCGCGTGTACAACACGAATATTATACCACTAAATCTTTCGATAAGTCACTTCATTTCTTATCAAATTAAACAAGCTTCAACATGCACACGCAGAGTAATACAACTTACGTTGTTACTATTATTATTATTATGGTTTTGCGGTTCAAAAGTTCTCAAACTCGATTCGTCTGGGCAGTTTTATACCGCAGTGCGGTGTATACCTATGTATGCATCTTGAAGTCATGTTATATTATTGTTATAACACGGTTAGATCGTACGATATTGGTATATATATATATATATATATAGGTATACATATAATCTACAGAACTCCGGTCAATGTCGATTAATTCTCTACCATCACCGATCTCTATAGTACACCTTAAATTTTCGTTTCTCAGTATCCGCCATTCTACCAACAAAAAATCAACTTTTGATTGGATCTACTATAATGCTGTATACATAAGTGCAATGCGTATACATATGCCTATTACACAATTGGAATCGGGAAGTTTGATTACATATACACTATAGCGCCGTGGTGGGCTCATATAGTATATTATGTATTAGTCCGCAGATCATAAGATACGAAACAAAAAAAATCTATACAGTGTATGTACACACTACGCACGCGACTAGGGCTCCCGTCCGGAAAGTTTTAATCCCGTTAGTCTTTTGTGAAAAGTTACACCGAGGTTAATTTTTGGCTTAACCACCGCATGGTAATAGTTATGAAGATACACATGTTTCTGTATACTATGTATAGGAACATAGATGTCGTACAAGTGACGGAATCCGTGCAATTTAACGAGTTATATCTACGTATATAAAATTTTTTTAACCGGAGTAGAAAAATACGAGAATACCTATTATCATTGATTATATATTTTGACTATATATAATCAATGTTATTATATTGGTCAGCTACTCCACTAACCTAAACGTTAAATACTTATAACTCATAAACTATTCCTACAAATTTTAATTTTTATGTAGGTATCGAAATACTTTGAAAAATATTCTGCTTCAGAACATAAAATTAAAAATTTATTTTTTTACTCAAAAAAGTGAAAAATTAAAAATATAGGTAATAAGGGTAAACAATATTTAAAAAAATTTGATTTATTTTTACTGAGGCATGAGATATGAAAAGGTAAATCAATAAAATAGTTAAAATAAACAGCTAACATTTGTATCACAAAATATAAAAAAAAATAAAAAAAATACAAAGCACCTTTGTCAAATAAGAAAATAAATTATGATAAAATCTCTATTATATTTTAACTTGGTTAAACGGTAATTATTTGAATAATATTTTATAATATATGATAATAATATAATGAATAGCAGTATGGCAGCATTGTTATTTTGCCCATGGTAAAAAATAATAAATACCTAATGTGAATGATATGATATATACGTATATGTATGGTTTGGAACGCCTATTATACCATGTATAGTGTAAACAAGAACAAATGATTTCAAATATATGGCATGGACAAGGTAATTAATTTTATTCATCGTTGACCATAAGCAAATGTAATGGATATATCTAAATTTTTAAATTTAATGTATAAACAAATAAACAATGTAGTTTCAATTAACTAATGTGAATTTTCAAAACAATTCTGACAAACCAATAGGTTATCCGTAAAAAAATAAAACATTTAATTGTAAGGTAAGAAGATTAAATGTAAAATTGATCATGATTTACTTTTAAAAATATTGCGTTATATTTTAAATCTTCCAACAGGTGTTCTAGACAAGTATGATTAGAGTAGGTGGTATCATAAAATTTACGATTCTGCAATACGTTTTCTAGTACAATGAAATAGTTCTAAGAAAAATATTGATATTGCTTTGTCATTCTATCTGAAAATAAAACCCTTGTGGACAAACATGACACGTAGATATCAGCTGGATATTGTCGCATCGCAGTCACAAACGTCAAATATTTATTTTACCTAATATTTTTTGTTATATAACTTTTCTCTGGAGCTTTTTAAAGTTAGAAAATTATTAATGCACTATAGTCTCTCCATCTCATAGTCCCATTTACGAGTATTTTGCACTCTCATTTTTTGGGTCTCTCTCTTTCTCCCTCTATTTCACTCAAACACCACTGTACATTTCTTTTTATTCACGTTTCGCAGTATAGTTGTCTCTAAACCGTGAAATTGATGGTGCGGGTGTCCTTCTATTGATAAAATTCCCAAAGGTTTACGAGCCGAATAACTTTATATACAAGTTCTTAGAATGACAAACAAAAAACAACAAATTATTACCACTGATAATATAATTTCAACTGAACAACAAAAATTTATCTCATCAATACCATAATTTTATAAAATATTTCAAATCATTTGCATGTAGCTATTACTAAAACAGTCAAAGCTAATTTTTTGGATTTCAATATAATATAGGTAATAGGTAAAAGTAACAAAAGTACCTAACATAATATTTATGTATATAACACATTTTAGTTATAGTTAACTTTGCAGGATTATTTAGAAAACAATTAAGAATATAACTATATCATATATAAAATCGTTTTAAAACACTTAAAAAAAACAACATAACATTTTTATTCTTATAATTAAATAAAATGTTTAGCGTTATAGCGAAGATATGAATATGTCTTTAGTTATTCAATTTTATTTTTTTTTTAGTTAAATACAAACTTTTTGAAATTGTTAGTATATATTTTTAATACATTTTGCATTCATAATTAATTTTTATTACATACGTAAAATATAAATTCAAAATTGAATACTTTTTAAATTCAATAATAATTAATTAATACACATTGCTGACTTTTGCCCAAGCGAGCGAATCCAATTGCATACCTGACTACCAGATACTACCGATATGTATTTTGTTTGAAAATTTTGAATGGGTATAAAATGATTATAATATATATATACATACAATATAAGTTTATAATATATAATGTATATATATTTATTCAAGTGAATTACTTTGTATTATGATTATTGTTAAAATGTTGTAAAAAATTGTTTGTACAATAAATAACAATACTCAAACGTAATTCCTATTACGGCAGATACTTAAAGTGAAATATATTTTGAATGAATCGGGAGTTGAATAACTTTAAAAAAAAATACATATATGATCTAAATTCAATAGCCACATAAAAAATTACATTATTTCCACTTAGCCATACCATGAACTTTAATTCAAATGAATTACTTAGAATATTTGACTCCATTGTTGTACTTATATACGTTAAGTAGACAGAATACGAATATATTTTCATTCCTTTTCTGACTTAACTATAACTTAACATTCGAGTTAACAGTTATTAAAATGGTGTAGTTTTTTTTCTAATAATTATTAGACTTACACAAAATGTTTATAAAACTGAAACGTAAATATATTAGTTTGACTATGAAAAAATAGGAAAAGAAGGTACAATTTACTGAAGATGTTAAGTATATCTCATCATTGTGTAGATCACTACAGTAATAAATTTGTTAAATTTGAATAAATCATTACACGTAAAAAAAGATTCTGAGCGGAGGCAGCTTATCAGCCTATTTCTACATATAATATATTAATTATTATTTATTACTAATAATCATATAATATATTTCAAAAACTATATATACGCCATACTAAAATATTAATCTACATGTTTTGAAAGTTTCTCTGTATACATAAAAAATAATAATACGAGTAAATATTAGTTACAGTAAAAAATTCAAATATGATTAAAAAAAGAAAAAAAAATGTTACTTTAATGTAAGTTACAATGTTACAATCAATGTTTACAAAAAAATAACTATAAAATTGGTTAAAAAAATAAGTTTTCTTCAGTTAAATGTCAAATTTTACGTTCGTGTCTATAAAAAAAAATAAAGTTTTTTATGTTTTTAAGATTTTGGCATACGTTCATTATCTAAAATATTATTATTTTTTTTAATTTTGACTTAATCTTAAAAAATACCTCCAAGGTAGAACTGATATTCTATAAGAATCTATACGAATGAAATTTAATATTGAAGAATTTTTTTCTGCTATATGTATATGTATTTACGTACACAAAAAAAGTAGAATAAGTTATATTTTCTAATCAAAAATCAATAGAAATATTAAAGATAATTTTTAATAAAAAAAATCCAAATAAATCTTAATAAAATATCTACTGGGTAAGAGCTTTAGATTCTGAACGAAGATATGAATGTATTGATTTTACAATGATGTGTGTTTTTTGTTTTTTTTTGTGTGTGTGTGTGTCTGTGTACAGCATAACTAGTCGAAATAATGCTTCAATTTCAAACTTTGGGGGTGGTTTCTGATGGCAAAGTGAATATCCTTATTGGTGCATTATAGAGGTCAAAAGTAAATATTTTCCAACAGTTTTAAAAAAAATCGAGAAAAACAATTAAAAAGTGACGGAAAAACAAGAATTTTTACGCAAAACCGGTTTTCAACCAAATCCATAGTTTTATATGGTTATAACTTCAAAACTAATCACTGTAAATACTTAAAATTTTCACTACATGTTTATGCTACTGTTCTTAATACAAAGCTAAATTTTCAAAATATTTTGAGTTATTTATAGACCATATAAATTTTCGATTTTTATGAGAATTTTTTTTTTTGAAGTGTCGATAAAAAAATTTTAGATGAACAAACAAACTTGACAGTTAAATACAAGGTGCCTTATGAGTTTTTCTTATAGTAGCTAAAAAAATTAAAAATCGTAATCACATTTTTTATTATAAGCATTTATAGTTCAAATTTTTACGAAATCTGTCGAAAACGCGAAAATTTGCAAGTAATTTTGAAGTTGAAAAATCATACATTTTTTTGTGTTTAAAACTAAGGATTAAAAATACAACAATAAGTTTTCCATAAGTTTTTCTTCAAGTAGCTATGGAGAAAACTCGAAGCATCATTATAGGAAAAATTTTAAGTGCGTTTGAATTTTAAATGTTTACGAAATCGCGTTACGATAACGATTTATCCTCAAACGATTTTAAATATTTGTGATTACTCAAAAAGTTTGTCGTAGGACGTAGATACTTGAAAATTTCACCAGTTAGTTAAATTGGTATTTCCTTTACTTGATTTACTTTTCAAAATATTTTGACTTTTTTGAGCTATGTATAGACAACTGAAATTTTAAATTTTTCTGAAAATTTTTTTTTGAAGTGTCGATAACATTTTTTTGGCCCTTCAATATGTAATATATAAAAACACTTCAATATGTAATTAAAAGTTCATCATAATTTATTGTTATTGTTATTAAAAAGTTATAAGAATGCATATTATGCACAGTTTTTTTTTTATTAGCATTTGAAGTTCAAATATTGATAAAAATTCGTCAAAATCATGAATATTTGCAAATTATTTTGTAGGTATAATTTATAAAATTTTTTGTATAAGTAACTAAGAGTTGAAAATTTAATACAAGATTTTTCATAAGTTTAGCTTACAATAATTATAAAAAAACTTAAATTTTGGTGTATTCAGGCTATTAAAACATAAACTACCTTTTTCACCAACCATTCGAAATGATATCCTAGGCTAACAAATCATCTTCGTTCAGAATCATTTTTCGTATACAAAGATACCTATATCATTGGATTCAAATTTAACACTCCTATAATATATAATAGTGATCCGCACGGCACCTAATGTATCTACAGCAGAGCGGTACCCACTTACCCGCTTTTTTAACACTTAATAATTGGTATACGAGTATCTTGCTATTTTCTAATTTAACATAATCTATTAATGGTATTGTAATACTAGTTAATAATGATAATCAGAGTTAAGATGATACACGAGATAATAGTATAGGGAGATAGGGAGTATTTTCCATTAGGATTATAAACGGGATATATCCTATTTTGATTTTGGACAAGTGGCTCAATTTAAATTGTGTGTGAATATAAAGCCACCAATTCCATTTAAGTATTATTATTTATTTGATAATCTAATGATGACTAGTTGTCCAGTTAATGTTTTGGTAATTGACATTAATTGGGAGGGGAGGGTGAAGGACTGCATATTATTAGTTTCAAAATATCAGTAAGACAAATTATTATACTTAGTATACATAATACATGTATATTTTTTTTTAATAAATGAATCGTATGTACAAATATTATTGTAATTAATAGTTACCTATTATCTTGTGTGAAATATACCTAACATTTACTATAATAATAATAGAATAATCAATCATAATTAATATTATTATATGACTACCGATTCAAAAGCGTTTCTATATACATATATTTCTAATTTTTAAATGTATTAAAAATTTACAATAATAACACTAACGGATATAATATTATATAATAAAGAATGCATTAAAATAATAATTTTAGATATTATAATTCAAATACTTATTTTAAAATATGTACATTGTTAACTAATCGTTAAAATATGAATAATTAGTAAGTACCTATACTTGTTATAACTATATTTTTTATTATAAAAATATAATGAACAAAATTTTAAATCATC
>VUJU01000270.1:71606-121342 GCA_009835225.1 Aphis craccivora
ATCATCGTACATTTAATAAAATAAATATATTATTTTAAACCTTAATACTTACATTATTTTTTAAATTTTAAACAAGATTTTAGTATTAATCTTAGTAGTCTTACTGATATAATAAAATATAATAATTCAGAATTAAGATGTAGATTATGATAAACATCCAGATGTATATTTATTGCTTACCTTACATTTAATCATCATCCTAACTTCTTGAAAGAAATCCTAAAAAAAAATATTTAACCTGTAAAATAAATTTTAAAACGCATATAGATCGATAATAAGTACTTAATAGCATTGAGTATTTAGTGTTTACCTAATTCATTTTTATTTTGACCATCTTTCTCGACATGAAAAATATGAGTTCTAATTGTTTTGTGTTTTTAAAAACAAATGATCTCTTTATTTCATTGTCACAGAAGGAAAATGAAAGTTACACATGCAAAAATAAATCAGGTGGTCCCCGACTACAGACAATACAACAACCTTGGGCCACATGGTCACACGTCGCAGTTGTGATCGTCTTCGATAATACAAAAAAAAAAACAACATTATTTTCAACGCGGACGTAGGTACTCACAGGGTGGGGAAAGTCTTCAAGAATGTTCCACTTGGAACCGATAAAATATAATGTGTAGGTATACATTTAAAACCAGACTCTCAATCCTCTGCTGGCGTACCAAGTATCTTACTTGTTTTTAAATACTCTCCGAAAAAAACCTGTCTGCCTCCGAACCGGTTTACCACGTGCGTTGTCTGTATTGCCGCCGAGCAGCGTCGCGGCGGATTTGTAATATTATTATTGTTGATTTTGAAGGAAACTTTCGAAGCGGCCATTAGCAGATTTAGTGACTGAGCGACAAAGCCAAGTTAAAAAAAAAAAAAAAAAGGACACAACTAATATCATAGTCACTCAGTATAATATGTAAATAATATTACCATAAACAAACCCTCAAAACTTGGATAATATATGATAGAAAATAATGCAATAATATTAGTAGAATCGAATTCATACAATTATAAAAAACGATTTGTCATAGATAAAATAATAAGTTTAAGTACGCACAACGCTATGATTTAAAGGGTTTAATAGTGAAATCGAAAACCTACAAACACGAAAATAGAAGTCAAACTGTGGTAGTTATAGAAAGTCGATATCGAAGCACGAATTAACGAAAAATAATCACTTTAAAGGAAAGATAATTCGACGTCGTCGCCGTTGTTGTCATCAGCAAAAAGAACATAACACTGCCGAGGTACACGACTGACAAACAAGTTGTGGTCGTCTAATAATATATAATCGGACGACCACAACGCATCGTTTCGGGTGCTCCTATAGCACGCGCGTATTGCGGGGAACCGTGGGAAAACACGACAGACCGTGATTATATACGGGTGGTAGATAAGTCACGATCATTGATTGCCATCAAAGAATAATATAGAAGGTACCTATCAATATTACATACATGCATACATATATATGTATTATGTATTGTACAGGTAATAGTTATAAAAAATAAGTAGTCACCGAGGCCATCTCAAACCCTTCTCTGGTTGTTGATAAATGTTTGTCGGGGCAGAAAAGTACAACGTCGATATGTTGTATCATAATAGCTTAGACAATATAAAAGCCGGGACTTTGAGTAGTACGCGTCGTTATATGCGATAATAATATAATATTATGTTATGCGTGTGATATATTTTTCTCTCCGTATAACAAACGGACGCTGTTATTCACTCACCACCGTAAATAGTGAGTATGGACTACAAGATGCTGTTTTAAAAAAGTTTAAAATCTCACGGGCGACATCAAATACCTAACGGCGGAGTGTACAGATAGGTAGAACAAGTGAATTGCACTATGCACGGCCCCTATATGCGACGATGAATATAAAACCTCGACGACAGCAGTTTGCCTGCTTTCACCGATGTATCCAGACAATTCCTTCAACTCACTTTTCTCTACGTTAGAAGATCCACCCGTAAGAACGCTTGACCTCTAAACTCTCGCTAACCAATCATCATTTTACATAGATTCTACCGCGAATGATATCAATTACACGTTTATAATAAAGTTACGGTACAATACTGTACCCCGCGATAAAGTAATTTACAAAACATTTGTCGTAGACCGTAGTCTACATAAAAAACTTCAAGCAATAATATAATATTGAGATCTGTATTGTGCACTGGACTGCATAGGAGTTTAGGCCGTTCACTTTAATCGTATATTTGTTTTTAAAATCTTAGTGTAATACAGTGTAGAAAAAAAACTTCCACCCTTTTACCTATTCACAGTTGCAAATTGTCAATTTTGCACACATAAATTATATATTTACATTTTATATAGTTTTTTTTAGATAATTCTCACGAAAATAAAATGTATAAATCATTAAGAAAACAAGAAAATCATTGTTTTACCTTTATAGTGACAATAATTAAATTAAGCTACCTGTATGAGAACATTGCACGTTAAGATCACAGTTATCTACAATTATATATAACCGTAATTATAAGTACTTAAAAAACACTACATTAATTATAATAGTATCGTTTAATGTTAACAAATAAAACATCGATAGTACTTTTACCGAAAATATAGATAATAAATACATATAGTGTGTTATACAAAAGGTATAAGAAAAACTAACTAAAAATATATTAGAATTAGTCTCACTTAATAATAAAAAAGCTTGCCTCGTAGAACACTATAATACATCATTTGTTGATTCTATAATTAAAAGATTAATTTGACTTTAATTGTAATATAAATAAGCCATAAGTGAAGTGTTTTCAGTTCTATGAAATATTATAGATAAGTAGATAAAATATATTACAATATGTAAATTAGGAATAAAACAGTTTTGAATTACAACATAAGCATTCATTATTCATGATAATTATTATATTATAACCGAAGCAGTAGAATCGTCAATTACTGTATTAATAGTTTAATATATACAGTAATAGTCCATTAAAGACCATTCACTCAATATTTTCATGAATTTATTTATATTATCAATTAAACTTATTATTGAGATCTAAAACATAAAAGTGTTATAAAAAATTATATGAAAACTTATATATAAAAATTTAAAATATAATAATAAAAATAATATTGTAAGTAAGTATATTCTATATTAGTTGGGTGGAACTTTTGATAAGTTAACTAACACATGAATACGGTGTGAGATAAATTGGACCAAAACATTGCATAATTATATTAAGGTTAATTAAAATGAATAGATAATAGATATATTCTAGTTTTTAAATATAATACTATAAAAATAATATAGATCGTTGAGTTTGAAAAACATTTCGTGGAACAGCGCACAACACCCAATCGAAAATTAAAATGCTCGATGCAACATATTGCAATATAGTAGTTACTGTAATATTATTTGGAGTGTTTAAAGTAACAGTAAACCCGTTAATAATAGGATTCATTTGAGTTCTGTGTAAAGGACATCTTGTGTCATTATTGTTTAGGTACTAGTTATTTTTGATAGGCGAAATAAAAAAAATAAATAAACAAGGAAATAAAAGTGCTACGGTTCATTCAACATAATATCGTTGTGATTTTAACTAAATACCTCCACTCGAGCAGTTGTAGTCATGTTTAATCGCGTCCGGTACCTTATTTTTTAACTGCAGTGACACACCGCGTTGACAATCGTGTGCTTGTGAACGACGAACAGGTCATAAACGCTTTTTTTTATCAATAGTCTCCCGGGAGCAGTAAGTGCCCACGCTAGAAAATGGTTTAATACAAAAAAAAATAAAACCAACCTCTGTAATGCTTTGACATCCGAGCTATAAAATACTTCCAAACAAAATAATCGGGTGATATTCGTTAAATGTAATATCGCGCAGAATCGTTTCCATTTTTCCAAGGATTTAATAATATAGTAAAAACATAAAAATTCTTATCACAATATTACCTAATGTCGTTTTTTTTTTTTTTTGAAAATCTAGTCTAAAGCAAAACGGTTTTATTTCAAAACCCTAAAACTACTATGTCGACTGAAAGGTTTACACGTATATGCTGATATAGTGAAATATATATATTTTCATATAGAGGTACAATAGTGATATAAATGTAGTACAACTTGGCCTTTTTTTTTTTAATTTGCATAGTATAAAAAAATCGCATCGATACATGAAATGGTTATATTCGTATACAAAAACAAATCACCAACAACAACTTTATATGATTACATTTATTATGTTCTACTATTTTCATTTCCCTATTTCCGGTATTATATGTAAAACAGCTTCAAACAATAGTAAATCAGTATGTTATTATTACGATTTACGATCTCGCGAGATTGTAGTTTACATACGTTATAAAATGTTTATGTATAGCGTCTAGGAGCCAAGATTAAAACAATGCTTAAAGATTCTTGGTTTTTTTCTCGTTTTTTTTTTTTTTTGTATGATGGTAATTATATTTGGCTGACCTGCTGAGTTATTCAAAGATTTAAAACCTGAAACTATGCTCTGCAAAATGTAACGATTGAGGAGTGAAGTCTGTACCTATTTTCAAATACATGATATCCTTAATTTAAATATAACCATAGTTATTATATGTTTACTATTCTTAAATAACTTATATATTCAAATAAGAACTAATTTAATTTATGAGGACGTTATACTCTAAAGTTTTAATTCTGTCGCACAAACTTATATTATAGCAAATATTACGCTTAGAATAATCCATTTCATTCTATTTTTTTTAATCTTAGTATATATTATAAAATCTAAGGTAAAACTATTTTCTATAGCTAGTATCTATAGGTATAGGTTGTTTTCTCTTATATTTTAATTTGAAGTAAGTTATGAGAATTTCATAACTATACATTTTTATGAAATTTATAAAACTCATAACTTACTTAAAAATTAAAGTAAGTACCAAAAACCCTCTCGAGTTGTTACCTTAAATTTAAGTTTTATAATAAACGAATTTACTCTAATAAAATAAAAACAGTATTAAATGAATAGTTCTAAATTAAAAAATAGCTTTATTGTAAATTTGTAACGGAATAACAGAAACAGCGCATCTTGTAGGTATTAAATCATATTAAAACTATAAATAATATAATTTTAAAATAATATTTGACATGTAGGGACAAATATTTTCGAATAAATATTATTTTACTATACATAACGTCATACGTTTCTGGGTAATTTCCTAACAAATAAAAAAGATATTTTAAAATTAAATAATTAAAAATAATAAATCGATAAAATAAACAGTATATTTACCGGATAAATAAATATAATAATAAGCATCATACATAATATATTGATATATTTCGTAATCATATATACTAAAAAAGGTAGATCATTTTAATAATATGTATATATATATCATAACTATGACACTATTATTATAAGTCTAAAAGTAAATGGATATTTATAACAACATAAAAATAAATGTTTACTTACCTAAGTCCTATGATAATTAAAATTTGATTTTCTCGTTGCAAACAAAATGTAATTCTGAAAAAACAACACAATTTATATATAATTTTATAACATAAATAATATAAGTAATTATTTCAAGACCAGGTTTATTCTATACAATATAAGTACATAAGTTGCACATCGACTTACGTATTAGATATTTTATCAATGTACACTATATAATTATTATATGTCTGTAAATTATTTTCTTTAACAAATTGAACATTATTGAAGTATAAACGGATTGTACGAATAAATTTAAATATTGGTTCGTGACTTGAAGACTTAAGGTTTATTAAGACCTAAATAAATATAATAGAAATAATGTGCTTAACAATTATTCTAAAACTTTAAGTTGAAATGTTTACAAGGTATGTTTAAACAATAGTTTTTTGACTAACTATATAAATTAAATAACTCTTGATAATATTGTGAATCTGTTTTTTTCGTATAGTAAATTATTAATATTTTAATAACTAAAGGACTATAAAAGATGTCGAGAAATATATTTATAACAAGCAAATATAATATAATAATGTATACAATAATAGATATAACTCTAGATATAACAAAATTGCATCTTACCCAGCGGTATCCAACTATTATTAAAGAGTACCTACATAAATGAACTGTTTCACTACATCACACTTTATAATTCATTTTTCCTTTCTTTCTCTGCCGTTATAATATCTATTTTTCTGAAATCTTTTATTAATCTCGCATGTTATAGTACTTATTTATCTTTGATAGAATTTATCGAATTATTTTTGTTGTTGTTGTTGATCTAATAGATAAATAGTTGGTTCTACGTTTTATTTTTTCATTTTTTATATTTAACAAAAATAGCTTAAAATTGATCTAACTAAACATAAGTAGATACAACAAATAAAATGCTAAATGATAAAATAGTCCTAAATATTTGTATTACCTGGTTTTTATTTCACTAGCATACCAAAAATCAGTCACACTAACCACTGACCTCGTCGAATCGGTTAAAATTACCAATATTTTAACAGTACATAGTTAAGTTGGATACGATGACAAATTTTTATTATGTCAAATATATGAATTCAATCAATGATTTATCAAATTGTGACACAGGGATATTTGTACTTATGACTTTTAAAAAAATCAAATACTCAACTTTACTGCCACTAATTCAAGCAACATTTTATAAAATCATATTAAAATTTACGTGATTTATTTTACTTTTTTATAAACAGACAAAAATATAAATAATTCAATTTCCAAAAAGACGGCCATTAAGGAAGTTTGATATTTCTGCCGATATAAAACATAGATCAAAAAAAGCTTAATAGTTGCCAGTAGTCAATAGATATACCTAGTATAATGTCCGGCACAAATATTTAATATTCAGGTACACAACTTATATCATCTATTAGCATATTATGTATGTATTTATCAACAGATTTTAAATTAACACATAACAGGAAGAATATTTAACAAGACAATTTTGAAAAATTATTGAATGGGATTTTCTCATTATAATTATTATATTTTTTCAAGCCAAGAATGCACAGTGACGATCGTGATGGTTAGAAGAAAACCTGCCACCAGTTTAAACAATATATAAGAAATCGAAAGTCAATAGTGCGCGCGCGGACCTAGGCCGCGAATGGTCAGACGTGACGAATTGTTTATTCCATTATCGTGTCGAAATACGAAAAAAACCCTTTGCACGACACAAACGCAATAAGTATACAGGTATATAAAGTATAAATGGTCTACGGCGTTTTCAAGAAGGGGGAGGGGTAACCTCCGATTTGTATAAAGCGAGTTGTATCCATTACACGCGTAGAAACTCGAGTCATATATAGTATGTAGATGAGGGTCTTTCTCCCGATGGTCACTGTCGTCGTATCCGGTCACGACCTTGAGGTGATCATTACATCTATATATTTTACCAACCGTGTCCAGCTAGTCGGATAATATAGTATTATTAAACGGACATGCACACGTTGACGTGATAGTGAACAATAATCGACAAGGAAGAGATTGATGACCGCTGCAATATTAATCGCGGACTTAACAGCAGCGGTGATAACAAAAACCACTACGATCATCAATAATGACGATTATGATTACACGATGATAATGATAATAATAACAATATAATATTATAACTTAATATACTATTCCGAAATGATTGTGCGGTTCAGAGGAGGAAGTAACTACTGGGGGAGGGGACCACAAAACCACTGGTCGACATTGCCATCATATTACTACAAACGTACACACTCCCAAGGTCGTAATAATAAAATATAACAGCAAACAAAATGTTCGTACTTTCAGACACCTAATTTCACAGCATAAGGGAAGATCAACGCCTAAAAAGCATCTATTAAAAAAAAATCATAGCACCTCCGACGATGCCATAATTTTTTTTAAACATAATACACAATATATTATAAAGTACTCGACTTATTTTGGATGATTGTAACACAATTACCTATAAGCTGTAAATAAAAACAAAAGTTGTCGTGTAAAAGACAGTTTATTAGTGAAAAAATATATGATGGGTTTGAATTTTAATTAAGCCCTGTACTGGCTAACCAAAATGAATACAGTAATCTGCATAGAGTAAATAATATATAATCCTATTGATAATTATATTGTACTGATTATAAACTTGTTTGTGTCTAACTTTTACTAAATCAAAAATATACATTTAAAAGATAAAAATACAAAATACTCTCAATAATGTTGTTTAACAATAGAAGTACAATTGTGCTTGAATCAAAATAAATATGTGTTAAATACATTTGATATTATTTAAACTTTAAACGTTTATTAAAATTGTTTCAACGTGTAGAAAGACTATTGTTAAAGAAAATATAGTTTCTTTGTTTATATTATAATGCTACTATTATCAAATAAATTTCCGAATATATCAGTATTAATGGACCTAAATCGTATTTTAGGAAACAAACCTCAGCAAGTTAAATAATGGCCTAATTGATCCCACCATGTAATTGTTTGTACATTCGAGAATATAATTAATATGACTCAAGTTAAGTTTAATTTATTTTATTTATATTATTATTATAAAATTAATTATAAATAATTTTTAACAAAAGTAATCATATAATATTTAATAATTAAATTAACATTACATTTTATTTTATAGAATGGTACTGTTTAGTTTATTATTATCAATATTATACCTCCCTAAAGATAACAGATTATATTAAGTTAAAATTTAAGTACAATGCGTAAGTACATCCACAAGTAAACACTACCATAATGGTAATTATATCACAGAATAGATACAATATGACTACCTATATTATAAACTTCATAAATACAATGCAGTGAGATCCATTTATAACCTATAAGATACTCATTATTTTAAGACACAAACATTTTTGAGAATATCGTTTTCGCATATTAACTAGAAGTCCTTACAAAATAAAATTTTTGAGGTAAAAAAATAATGTGGGAAATAATGTTTATTATTGGTTAAGATTTGTATTCTTTTGAATGAAAACATATTTCTACTTTCATACTACAGAACAAAATATATTTTTTTTATTATCATTATTATTATTAATAAAATACCCAAGGCGACCTAGGCCATTGGGAAATATGATTTTGTAGTATGGTAAGATTAATTCTAATTATTGAAAATACGAATATCAGCTAGTTTACTATTTCTAGGAACGATAAATTAGGTATGTACCTATATTATAGTAAATTACAATTTATTTTAAAGATTTGCTTTTTTGATGAAATCAAAGGTGACTACTAGTGAGAATATATTATGTCCAAGAGATTCTGTTAGATTTTTTGGAAGTTTTACATTTGTTCTGAACTCTGTATATGTGCGATATTCCGTCATTATGTGTTTGATTGAACAAAATATTATTCGATGTATTAATTTTGATTTATAAAAATCAAATTTCAGACAAGCAGTTAGCAGTTAACAGTTAACAAGTTATAAGTTTATAAAGTTTATATGAGCGAAGTAGTAAACCAACATTTGTAAGGTACTTTTTGAACCACTCCACTTCACTTATCAAAACTTTAAAAACTTACAACTCATTATTTACTCGTCCAAAATTCAATTTTTTACATCAAAAATCGAAATACTCGGAAAAATATTCTGTTTGGTAGAACTAATTAAAAATGTATGTTTTCAATAAAAAAAAAAGTAAAAATTATTATTTTTTAGAAAAATTTTGTTGTTTAATTTCTTAAAATTATACAAATAAATATTTTCAAAAATAAAGAAATAACAATAATAAGAATAGTTTTTGAAATAACAAGTGTTTTCCGTTAAAAGGAAAATGGGACACTTAGTATAAACATATAATTAAATATTTGAAAGTTATTATAATTATATACAACCTTAGTCAGTAATATTACACAAATATTTCTTCTCATTATATAGGTATATTTAAATAATTTTAAAATTAACTATATGATTTATAGTTTAAAAACTGTATCAATAGATTTTATTTAGGCTTTATATAAACACGTAGGATCAATTTTAAATATTTATCTTTGTAAACATCAATAATTAAAAAAGTTGTTTGTCAATTGTAAAACAGGTAATTTTATGAATTATTTAGCTTGTATTTTAAATATAAATTGGAGCACGGTGTCACACACATCATTCTATTAGAATTTAACAAATTTGGTGTTGTAAGTTATTTTGAGCATATATTACAGGTATATTTTATGTTTTTAAAGTATAATAAATTTCTACGAGAAATTAGGAATCTCACAGAAGACATCACGGTTGGTCGTTTTTCTTCATTTCTATTTTCTTCGCAATGTCTTACACACTTACGCAATTAAATAAGAAGTTACTAAACTTTGTTTACATGGTGAGTGTATGTGTGACCCCAATTTCAGATAATATATAAGATACAACGATGCTCGATTAGATCCGAACAACAACGAAAACGACAATGATGATGAATTACGTGGGGAAAAAACATCACATTGATGTTCGTGGGAGAAAATATTATGCAATTTTAATGAAATATGGGAGCAAGGTTACATTAGGTCATTTGCTATGTAATGTCATGTTAAACAACTTGTGTTATAAAATTATGTTTATATATAAATTAAAATGCAGCTTTAATGTGTAATTATATAAACAAGAAATATATTAATGGGAAAATAAATAAAATGTACCTATCTATTGTAGGTAATCCGTATTAGTGAGACAAAGCTTATTTTATTGTGAAAAAGATATTTTTAATTCATAATATGTACCTCATGACTTAAAACAATGTAACAAAAAACATTAAAAATAATTTCAAGAAGATTATGGGTTATTTCAAAAAAAATGTTTATAAATAAAGTATATGATATAAATAATACAGCATTATTGAGTTAAGTCTGCAGTTAAGAATAAAAAATGCAACATCTGTAATATCAAGTTTATAAGTGAAAATAAAAGGCCATATCATCAATCAGCATAATATTAATCAAGATGGTTTATTTTAAAATTACAAATATTAAATAATACTAATTAAAATTATAATTATATTTTATACGTATCGTTAATATATTATAGTTATAAAATATTATTAAAATATAATATTAATTATGATTGAAGTTTTACTTAAAATAACTGTAAGTAGGTATATTAATAAAAAATAATTTATTATAGTTAAGTTCACGACAAGTATCTAGTATTCTAGTGCCATATAATATAACGTCTAAAGTCTAATTTACATACATATACAATATACATGTATATTGTATATGTATATGTATTATGTATATACTACTATTTTATTATAATAAACATTATTGTACAAACATACAATAATTATGCAATTAAATTACAATTCTATAAGTATGATGATGGTAAATAAGGTATATATATATATATATATAATAACATTAACCGCTGAAAGACAAATAACTGTTAATTACTGTCAATTATGTAATAACTATAGTTATTATAAAATACGCAGACAGATATTAATATTACCTATTTAAGACATTATATACATCTTTTATTTTCGTGGTCATATTTTAATTAATAACTCATCAAACAGATTATAAATTATAATATTATACACAAAAGCGATTTTTTAGAACATCGTGTAGTTACAGTATAACACAATTATAATATAATATAATACTCATACGGCATTTATGATAACACCTTGCATAATTCGTCACAAAACAATGGATATTGAATTTATCACTTCTAATTTTCATTCAATATCGTAATAAAATGTAATATTTATTAAATATTATATACTATCGTTGGAATGTACAAAAAAAAAATTTATATAAATGTAAGTAGTAGAAAGTAGAAATAACAAGCAAAAAAGGAAGATTGAGAACCCGATTTGTTACCGTTTTAAGGTTAAAATAGGGTGATCATATTTAAAAAAAAAAAAAAAAAAAAAACAGGACACTTTTTTGCAATAAGTAAAATATAGGTAGGTACCTATATTACTTGTCAAAATATGAAACAATATACAATATTTATATAATATATGTATTATAAATACTACGAAAAACGGGACAATCCTGTTTAAAACAGGACGTATGGTCACCCTTGGTTAAAACTATATAAAAAAATACGTAGATACCTAATATATAAGTAGTATTTTCATCATACTTCGTGGTATAATCTTGAGTCTAGATAATATAAGTTATAAATTGTAAACAACAAGGTTCCTACTCGTACAACGGATAGATCAATGTTCTAATAATCTCGCGTATAACCAACGGCTATACGACCGTAACCAGTCTACCTCTATCCAGTGTCCACCACACGACAACTACGGTGATCTCAGGATAATACGAGAACGTTTATAAAGAAAACCAAGTGGGAAAAAGAGAGAGACAGAGATGGATAGTGAAAGACAAATACATTTAATATAGCTATAAATAAACTGGATATGCATTTATTGAACAACTCTCATTATTTCAAAATCTATTTATGTTTTAAAAATATTTTCTTTTACTTAATTTCCAATCGAAATAAAACAACGTTTTTTAAATATTTTTTAAGTTTTCACTTTTTTAAATGACAATAACACACATATTTTTGAGAGTATTTTAATATATAGTTTGAGTAATAAAAATGTAAAGTATAGGTGAGCGAAATGATGAGATGCGGGGGCAAGGTACACCATAAAATGTTGATAAAAAATATATGTATATAATGTATTTAAAATATAAAAAAAAAAACTATAACAATTAAAAATGTAATTTAATAAAAAATATATGTTTTAATTTGACTGGGAATTATGTAAAAATTTTTTTTCAAAAACATTAATAGATTTGATGAAATAATGAGTGTGGTTTAAGATTCACCCGTATATTATAATGAGAAACACTTGTTCACACAATATAGGTACTAATTTTAATTTATATACAAAGACGTGCTAAAGTACGCGGTTGAAACTATTATAACACTATCATTATCGTTATTATTTTTTTTTATTATTATTTGATCTCGATTCACAGACGACGAGCAGCAACAAAACTGGCACGACATGACGGATCCGTCGGTTTATTTGCCATTATTGTTATTTTTTTTTTCGTCCACTATACGTCTGCACACACCCCCACCCGCCTAACCCGTTACAGTAATCATAAAACATTGAAAACCGTCTCGATGGACAGTGACTATATACCTACGTATGTATACCACGGTACGTACATTGAGTGCACGCGCGGAGGACGTTGACTCAATGTGTGTGCATCCTACACGGTTCGCCGACGCATGTGGCCGGTCGGTCGCGGGTATATAGGATAATAATGTTTATGGTTAGGTTCTATGTGTGTGTGTGTGTGTGTGTGTATGTGTGTATGAGACCACGTCTACTACCTGATGCGATTTTCGCGAGTTCATATACCTACCGAACAAATTTGTTCACATTTTGTTCATGTTCTTGAACGCATCTTAGGTGCAAAATATGACAACTATTCGGTTTTTATACATAATTATAAATTATATTACATCATACATCATATTGTTATATTATTTTCTTATACAAGTATAAAATATGCATAGTATATATTATGTTACATAGTTATTACCTACATGGCTACATCTCCCTAAAATATGCAGGTTTTAGTTTTTTAAGAAGAATTTGTTTTGATAGAAATCTTGAAAAACTAGTAATATGAAATTAATATAATGTAATAATATAATATAGGTATAATCTTATAATTTATAACTATTCAATAAAAATGGAAAATGTTCATATATTTCTGCATTAGAAAAAAATACAAATATACAGATAGCTTTTGACTTGTAATGCACTTATATCCATGATGCTTCGAAATTACAAAATATTTTTAAGTTGATTAATTATTAGTTTCTAAAAGAATATTAACTTCAAAAAATTACACTTTGAATTCTAGACCTGAGTTTTAAAAATAGTTTCTCACAAAATGCAAGTATGTATCTATAGAAAAACGACAATTTTAAGGTACTTATATTGAGATAAGCATTTGACCATAATGTATAACAGGAGTCACCAAATGACGGCCCGCAGACAAGGAGAGAAAAAGCTGATAATTTAATACATAACCTAATCTAATCGGCATATTATAATAAATACTATGTACCTACTTCAAATTTTTATGGCCCGCGAGAATTTTCCGAATTCTTAATGTGGCCCACGGAAAATATTAATTGGTGACCGTATAATAATACGTCATAAATATGAAGTATAATGTATAATAAATAATAATATAACAAAATATATAGCATATATTTAATATTTTCTCAACAGAACTCTCAATATTCAATGATTTAAATAATAATAATTCAACGTATTAGTTTCACATAGTACTGATTATATCAACTACTAGATTTGAGTATATCAGTAAATTTGGAAAATAGCAAAGATGTAAATAGCGCATTTGACCCCATCCACATCATCGTAACAGAACTATGTATCACATGCTGATATTACGTAAATGAAAGGCTTTTATATAAAATTGTGGGTAAAATTGTTAACATTGAATAAAAAATAGTTTAAACGCCAATCAAAAGTATTTCAAGTTACCTATAAGTTTTACTAAATTATTCCTTGAAAATTTGGACAAAAAATAAAAAAATTATCGATAAAAAAAAATAATAGTAAAAATTGAATCGGTAACAGAATCATTATATATTCTTTATATATAAAAAAAATTTTAAAAGCTATTTATTATAAATAATTTATCGGTTATGAATATTAACATAATACACTTATGTCTATTGTCTATAATACAGCAGTATAGATAATTGTTTTTCACGGGTTTGAACAGACTATTATGGCAGGAGAACTACTTCGTGGTGCTTCTCTGACATTTCAATCGTTTATTGAGAAACAACAATACATTCTAATTTGACATAACATTATTGACATTAGCCTTAATGGCTTGCGTAGTATACCCCTATTTAAATATTTTATTGCAGTTATTAAAGGTAAATGTTCAAATATTATTTAAATACACAATTGGACCACAGTTACAAACTAAATGTAACCAAAACCAGAACACTAATATTAATATAATAAAATATATAATATATCGAATAGATTAATTTACACTAGATAACACGGATACATTTTATCAAGGATAAAAATCAATTAGGTACTCAACTCAAAATCCCATAGGTTGGAATATCAGTATTCACTTTGTACTTTTTATGGTTACTATAGAACTGTTTGTACCAGTGTCATTTATATTTTATTATGATAGTATCGTCTTCCCAGGGGCAATACTTTGCTAAAATATATTCTCGCACCGCTTTGGCTGCATATAAAGAATAATTTCATCCTTCGTTGACCTCAAAGTCGTCCCGCTGGCTTCAACGCACATTAAAAATAATCATAAACATAAGGCAAGACCACAAAAACAATATATATATTATAAAAGGTATAAATAAAAAGAATCTTTAACATCATCTCTTTACTTTTATTTGTAACCGTATTGTTTTATTTCTCATTGTTGAAATGTATATTCAGATTATTATTATTATCATCACTCAAAATCTAATTAAATCATATAAATATGAGTCTATTTACAATACTCCTGGCATTAGATGATAAATTCTCCGCTTTGATAAAGGTACGAGTAATATGTGTATTAATAAAATATAATTAGATACTTGTTGCATTATCAAATTCTAATGATATTATTTGGTCCGGAGAGCATTTTAGTCAAAATATATAATATTATCCATTACACAGTATAAAATCTCTAAAAATCTCAGGAGAATACGATTTGGTTCAATGTATATTGGCAAGACATAATATGTATTATAATATGGTAAAAAGTTTACCATACAAAAAAAGTTATAATGGTTTAACACAGTCTAAAAAGTATAAAAAATACGTTAACATATCACCATAGTATAACAAAGAAAATTGAGAAACAAAAACTTTTTTTCTCACATAAAGTACATCTGAAACATTGTTTATATTTTAAAAACGTTAACAAATACCTATTCACTTAAAAAAAAATAATAATACAAATATATATAGTTATATACTATTAACACCTAGCTGTATAATACAATTATATGTATTAATAAACTTATTAACTTAAAGTTCCTTGCTCAAATTATACTCATAATTCATATCACTCTTTAATTTTTTTCTAGACAATCAATCATCCTAAAAATAAGTCTATGAACAATTCATACAACGAAGATTGCCAATAACAACCCACCATTCTTGTTTAATAGACTTCAATTTGCATTACTAGAATACGATGTAAGCTTATTTTGGTAGCGGTGTCGTATGCTATCTACACAATAAATGTTATTTACAAATTGCTATTTACGTATATATTTTGAATTCAGGATGTCCATTTCATAGTTTTAGTTACTTCCATACCATGTGTCCAATACAGGGGCGCATTTGGAAAATTTGCGAGCCGGGGAAACATAATTTTACCGCCCCTACCCCCTCAAAAAGAAAATGAAAATAATGGGGTAATGGGGCCCAACTGTGAATCCAGAATTTTACGAGCAATGGATTTTACCTATAAAGATGAATAATATGATATACGAATGGGTGGTTGATAATGAATAGAATAATAAATTATTATTACATATAACTCCATCGACTACTATTTAACGTAGGTAGTTGAAATTAAAAAAAAAAAAATGAGAAAATGGCGGTGAAATCTCTTGATAAATGATGTCATAGTATTTTTTAAAACACTTTGGTACCACTAATTTAAAAGTAAAATAAACATAACAATATATATAAGAAATATTTATAATTTTAAAATAAAAATAAATAAGCATACTTAGGTACCTAACTAAAATGTATTACAAATTTAACTAAGAATCATTCAAAATAGATATTTGTAATTTTTCATAAACTACAAAGTGATGGTGCTTACTAGAGTACTTACAATACTCTACTTATTATTGTTTTTTTTTTTTATTATTGAAAAAATTACATATATACATAATTTATTTGCAAACAAATAAAAACCTCGAATAAAACTAATGCGATTAAATCATCAAAATATAATTCAATATAATATTATCATTTTTAAAAAAAAACTAATAAATCAGTTTTATCAAATAATATATTTTATGTATATGACGTACTATCCCATCTACTTGAATAGAATTTAAACACAGTTATAATAAAGATTCGAAATATATGTAAAGGAACATACAACTACAAAACATATTATACAAACCTATAAACCTACGATTGGTTTGAGCCTGTTAACCGTTGTATTCTATATTAAATCCAAGGAACAATAAATTGGGCAAACGATAAATACAAGTTATTTGACCTAAAAACTCGTTCACTTACTACTACAATCGTATATGGAGTATACAAATATATTTTTTATATCAATAGTCAATAATCTATACATAATATATTGATTAAAATTGACCATATACTCGACACGAAAATTCAGTATTCACGTATCTACTTCACACCTATTGTTGTCTAATTTACATGTAATATTATAGTTGTATTCAAAAACTTATATTAGATTTATTATTATTATTCTTTTTTTTAATAGGTAAAATTTTAAATATTTATTTATAAAACTGTTTTGCATCATTATAGTACTGATTAATTTTTAACACGAGTATAAAAATAACAAAATCCGCAAAGAATTTTTTTTGCTCCAACAGTGTCTGTATTCGTCAACCGTACCCTACGTCATAAAATTATATAGATACCTCTTTTTACTCAAGTGCTACTCCCGCGTGGCCCAATTACGATGTAAATAATAATCTCAATAATAAAAAGTGTAAAGTTATCTTTATTGTGGCAGCTCGAAGTTTTTGGGTACCAAGTTTATAATATACCTACCTACACATTTCTCAAGTGTTTACATGATTAAGTAAAACGATTGTTCGTCGTTTACTAAGTATAAATTAACGTAAAATTTGTCAAAAAAAAATATATACTTTAGAAATACATATTATACACATTTTATACCTATATATATATATATAGGTAGATACCTAGATAATATAAATACAAGACACTATGATAAATTGACCATGATAATAAATTTTATGTGAAATAATATAAACTAATGATAGAGCTATATAAATATTAATTATATTAAAAGCGTTAGGTATATCATTAATTATGGGAGCAGCGAGAAATGCCTCTAACAGTATTTGTGTTAAGGTCTAAAAAAAGGACTTGATATTGCTAAAGATATTCACGTGTTGAGAAAAACTTCTTTTAATCGATTACATGTAACCATAATATGAGGACGTTTGGAAAGATCGTTTTAAAGAAGAACTACTTGACACAATGTTATCAATCAGTAGCCGGTCGCCGTCGAGCCGAATTGATTATATAAAACTTGTAACTCGTCTGATGCGATGCGAGTTTTCCGAAGCGCAAACAACTTTGACGGACACTCTAATCGTTTTTCTATTTCAACCTCTACTCAACTCATCGACATCAGTCGATAACTCACGTTCCGGAAATTTCCATCTTAGTAAAACAATGCGTATACTAGTCAACAATTCCGATTTGTTTATTTTTATTTTATTTATTATTATTGACAAATATACACTTATGTATATACCAATATGTATAACAAACAGATTATTTTTGCATATCTCCTATAAGTTGAACTGTTGAACTTATGTTGGAGGTGTTGTTCTTAATATTAGGTTTGAATTAACACAGAAAAAAATATAAATAAACACGTATCAATTTAAAAAAAGAAAATTTAAACACTACTATTAGAAAGTAATAATAATTATAACAAGATAAGCAATACAGTTAGATTAGAAAATAATTACTTATAGGTAATATAAAAAGTAATATGAAAACATAGATTAATTTTAGTAGGCTAAATGTTTAAAATGGTTATAATCTCTTAACAGATCAATATTAATTAAACGAACTTTTAAGACCAAAAGATTTATGACTCTTAGATAAAGTCAAGTTAATATTTTTCACATATCTAATATTCAAATTATGATCAAACAATAAAATTAAACATAGTTATTTATATATTTTTTCAGTAACAAGCATTTTTTAAATAAACTGTTAAATACTTTTATATCAAAAATCATGATCAATAAAATTCGTATTAGTACTACCTATACTATAAATCTAATAATTATTTAAGTATTATTTTTAAATTACCTAGCTGATAACTATAAAATAAAGTGCAAACATTCATATCATAAAAAAAAAATCGATTGAACAAGTAAAAATATATTATTCTTAACTGGTTTTTTTCAACTATAATATTATATTCTTAGGATTTTGGTAAATAAAAATATCAATATATTAATATGCTAATTCCATTTTAATTTTGCGTTGATATTATATAGCTCTAAATACCTAAAATTTACTTTTTCCAAATATATACAAGAGCAAATTTAATTATTAGTCACTAAACACGATAAATTATTTTTAAATTTATAACGATGCTAATATATTTGTGTATTAAAAATTACAAATTTGGTTTTATTTGAGTTTAGCTCAAATAAATTATTGTGAATTATTTTGATTCTAAACCAGTACAAGACATTTTTATTGCAGTATAGGATGTTATGAAACAAGCTTAATAATATTATGTTAAAATCGGTTAAAAACAAATTATGTTTGATAAATATAAGTAATGCTGATATGAAACTGGAAATACACAATCAATGAACATTTTTAAATTCAATCAACATTTAAAAAAAAAATAATAATCTTAAAATGTTGAAAATATAACTAGGTAAATAAAATTATATTAAACTCACAATGAAAATTCGCTAAAACTGGTGATGTAGCAAAAAAAAATAATAACTCTCTCAGAAACTCGTTATCATAATATTATGTAGGTTAAAACATCAGCTTAAATTAAGTCTCATTTCATATAAATAAAAATTTTGAAAAAAAATGTAGGTATGTATTTATACATTTATACACATTATTTTTACTACATTTTCAAACCATAACTGTAAAATTGCATATCTTTTCATTATTTTGATAAATTTCAACAACGTTTGAACTTCCAATTATTATGCATATGTACATTAAATATTTTAATAAATCTATATAAAAAACTTTTATGGAATCTTATAATATATTATTATATTAGGTATCTTAAATCTTATAAGTTTTAATTTTTTTAAATAAACGATAATGTTAAATCGACATTTATAAAAAAAAATATGGTGAATTTCAAAGTTTTCAAATTCTTTTTTAACTATATACATTATACATAACTCAGAGTCAACATATTTATAAAACTATATCATGATGAATAGAAAATAAACATATACAATTTTGGTGAATATTTCAAATATCTAGGTACGTGGTGTTTTGTTTTAGTCATTTTAGAGTTACAATAAAATAGACAAAATAAATTATGTCAAAAACTGAATTTGAGTAAAAATTGGCATTTTTTTTTCTTTTTTACCGGTTATTTTGAAAATTATTATGAATTCCTAACAAACTAGATTCATTTTTCTATTAGAAACCACTCTTAATGTTGGAAATTTAATGATTTCATCATATGTGCAGACACAAACAAATTTAACATCATTACAATAAGAATACAAAAATCGCATAGCTCAGAATCTTAAACAAAATCCAATGATCAATAAAAATTATTTTGTTCAAGATATATAGTAATATTAATTTATTAGTATAATAAACATATAACTAGACTTATAAACGCAATGTACATATTATAGCATTTTAAAACATAATGAATGTATCTAATAGGAAAAAGTTAAACAGAATATAAATAAAAAATAGTAAACATACCAAGTAAACAATAATTTTGATAGTGTAACTTAGATAACAGAAATATCATTACGAATTTCGTTGGCATATATAAAAGCACTTTTGATATGGCCATCTTTGTTTGCGATCGTTTGGAATATTGCGTCCATTAAAAACAGTGGGCGCTTTTTATGGGGTGCGAAAAACCTATATAGTTTAATTTAATCAGCTCAGCCACGAACAAACGGACTACAATATGTATTTTACAAGAAGCAGGTGGGCCAAAGCTACCATTAGAGAACTAATGTTTATATATACCAGCTTTTTATACATATATATTATATGTGTGAATATAATAATATCGCAACGCTGGAGGAGTAATAAAAATCATTAATGGGTTGTTGTTGATGTAATTGAGTTTCTCGACACTCGCTAAAAGAAGAAATAAGACCTAGATTAAACGAATTTTGTACTTAGAAAATTGAATGTTTACGAAAAAAAGAATATATATAATATATATATATAACATTAATTATAATAATAATAATAATAATAATAATAAAATACCTATTCAATGAAATGAAATTAGTATTATTTATTAAAAATATATTTATAAAATAATACACCATAAACAATATATACATAGACCAATTAGTACCTACATCGTTATCAAGCATCTGCCTACCATAATATTTACGACAAACTTCATTATGATTGAAATATATAATATATACTCTAACTTCTAAGTACTGCAGTTTAAAACAGAAAGACATTTAAAACTTATCACATATTAATTGTCAAATGGTCCATCGAGATTTTTAACTATTTCAACAATCCTCAATTTCTTCATAATATATTTCACTTACCTAATGAAAAACTTTAGGGAAAGGAATTTACGAGTTAAAACTTATAAGTAGTGTTATATAATATACTTAAACTGTTTATTAATATATATACATAAAAAAAAAATAAGTACCTATATATATATTAGTCTGCCCATATAATTATCTCAACATACAAATTACAATTTTAATAATATTATATATAGTTATACCTACTATATTTTTTAAATATATTATTGGGTGTATTACACTTTTATACATTTACCTATGTCTATAATATTTAATTAGTTTAGGCCTTATAGGGTATATACTATATTTATATTATTTAAACTCATCAGTTATGATTCGAGCGACAAAAATCATGTTTTTAAACCCAAATACAAATAGACAATAGATATGAATGTATAGGACATAGGTAATATAAAAGCCATGTTTATTATATGCATAATACGTATAAAAATGTATACTTTAATAATAAGCTATATACATTATACACTTATTACTTTTATATTGATATATGAAATACAATTCCAGTAGATCACTACAAGAGTGAAGACACGTGGCTTCAGTTTCAATTGTTACCTATCTAGTAAATTAAATAACAAAGAAAAAATTAATATATAGTTAGATAATACCCCGGATAATACAATATATTAGAGATATATTTTATATTACAGAAACTTACTTGACAAATGGTCGATTATAATAAATTTACAATGCCCAATAAAATAGACACTAGACAGCCATATAAAAAACCATTATGGCGTACAACGAACTATATGCATATAGTGCATACCTATTCTATAATAGGTGCGTAGATATAGGTACCTTCTAACACAGCATAATACACTATAATACTTAAATACTCTATAACAAAATTAAATAAAATAAAGTATAAATTGTTTTTCAGTTAAATATTAAAATATCGAATACCTACGTATAGTAGTATAAGTACCTTGTTTTTAAAATTAGCTTTGATTTATAGAAAAATAAAATGTATGTACTACTGTACTAGGTACCTCATACTGAATTTATTTTTAGCAGTTAATTTAACTCGAACTTTTTTTCAATTTCCAAAATTAAATAAGTATTATTTATTTAATAAGATAACTACCCTTATTTTACTTAGTTTTTAAATTTTAACCCTTTTAATTATTTTTAAGTTCAATAGGTACTAGGTAAATGGCACTAAATGCGATACTATAATATAGATACAATACATTTATATATCATACGACTATAGACAATATTATATTTACTTAACTTACTGTCCACATTTATAATAAACCATTTAAATTATGTAGGTACCTACCAAAATTTTTTTATTATTAACTTAATGTACCTATACCTAAACAAATTAATAAAATTAATAGAACCTATTTATTATGTCATTAAGAAACGACTAAAACAAATTATTCATCTTTTTTTTTTTTTTTTTCTAAACATTAATAGGCTGCAAGTATAAGTAAGTACCAGAGATTTTAAAACGTCATTTAAAGCACATTTTTTTTGCTATTTTTGACCAAGTTTATTTAAAATCTCGTTTAAAATTGACATTCATGAGAAAATGTAATCAGCAAACCAAGATTGTTCGACAACCATAACACACTTATTATTATCTAATAGATACGTATATAGATGCTATTATAGTAAATAACCAGTAGATACGATTGGAACTTAATAATTAATATGTAAAATTATTGATTTTTATTTTTTCTATAACAACACCATCGACAACACCTGCAATTATATTTTCTATAAATTACCTATTTACCTACGAGAATTTAAAATGTAACTTTTATAATCTTGGCAAAACGAATTAATTGTTATGAACTTACACAGATATTTCAATTTAAATACTTATCTTACTATAGTTAATATTTTATTAGTTGTTTTGTTTTGAATCATGTTTTTGATAATACCTTTTGAGTAATTGTCGGAGTAACTAGTAATGACTACTTTAATAATTAAAAACTATTGTTAATTAGGTATCAACTCTTCTTATAAATTTATAAAAAAATTTAGAAAATATGTAAGTAGGTAAGTTAACATATCCCAGTTTTAAGTTCATTTAAAACCTATACCGGCTATACCTATAGTTATAACCTATACCTACACCTATTTATCTTTATAAACATTTTAGTGTAAATATAGATATTGACATTTATATTCGTAAAAACGGTAAGTATTATACTATTATTCGACTATTATGTAATCATAAATAATAGATTCAGAGTCATATTTAATAGATAATAATTATATTATCAAATAATATATCTTATCATTTGAAATTACAACTCTTGTATAAAATAATAAAGTTTTTTTTAATAATTTAGTTTTTTTTATTACCTAGCCACATATAACTGGTAGTTATGGACTATTTATAAAAATACATTTTTAAAACAACATTTATTATTATAATATTTTATAATCGTTACTATTACAATAAAAAGAAAAATATTCCACTCAGATATCACTTGTCAAATACATTAATTAATACTTATATTTTTTTGTTCACTCTGTAGGTAGGTATATAATATTATTATCTAGAACAATTAAGACCCAGCACGTAATAATTGATAAGCTCTATTAAAAATCAACTATACTGTTATTTTATGTCAACATATTATTTTATTTAATATACAATTATGATTATTTTATATTTTCCTATTAATGCGACTCTAGAAATCGATGATACAATATGGTTTGTTTCCACGAAATGTTGTTGAACCTTATCATATATGGCTTCTAAAGATGAATTGTTATTCCTTTTTTTGAAAAATAACAGACCCACAGACTTTTTTAGTTCATACAAAAAATAATATGCTGACACGTTACATGTTCATTTAAACACTAATTTTAATAACTTTACTATTATTATAGTAGTATTATGGCTAATAAATTAAAAAATTAAAAAATATTAAGAGTTCATGTTCATATTGAATAGTAAAATTCACATTAAATTAAACTTTATAGATACCTATATAAAACGTAATAGGTACATTCTCTGAATAAATAAACAGGTTGGTAGGTACTTATCAAAAAAAAGTATTTAAAGAACTTCGATTGAAAAAATATAATTCACCGTAAGTTATGAATTAAAATATTTAGTTCAAATTTAAAACTTTTTATCTTTTGTAATTTATCGTTAAAAAGTTTTGCGATTTCTTAGAAAATCTTCTACATGTCAAAAATAAATTAGTTATCCATCTAATGTATAGTAGGTACCTAAATGAAAAATGCAAGTAAATAATCAAAACTACATATTTATATCACAAAAAAATCACGATAATATTAAGTATCTAGTACCTATACCTAATAAAAATAATATTTTTTTCTGCATTTTATGTAGCTATAAGGTTCCTATACATAATTATAATCTGAATGATTTATGATTCATAATTTCATAACGTTTTTTCAAATTATCAGGGAACATTCGTCGTTGAAAAATTAATCGACTTACATATAAAGTACAGAAATGTTGCGTGCTTCAGATAATTATTAAATCAAGATAACGGTAAAATCAGTTGTTGTCGTAGGTACACGAACAAACTAGAATTTCACCAATTAATTCAAATGTATAGGTATAGGTAATTATTATAGGTACCTGACAGCAGTGAATATCTACGTCACAAAATAATAAAGTAAACTTAACAATCACCGACAAAAATATTTTTTTTAGATTCGCTCACATTGAAAATACCCCAGGTTCAAACACAAATAATTGATGTACAAAATCGAATCGATCGATAGAAAACGACGTTTCGTCGTCCCGATTTTGTCATCGTACATAAAAATAATCAAAAATATGGCGACTACCGATTAATAAGCGGCCAAAATTAATTAATTTAAATTAATTAATTCGGCCCCGCTGGGGTGAATAAAAGTCATCGTAGAGATTACAATAATCAAACCGTAAATAATCATTTCTGTGAAAATATAATATCAGCTGTGTTTTTCAAGTCGTACTCACCGCCAAAAGTTCACCAGTCGTTTTTCCGGCGTTCGGCAACACCGGACACCACTTATTGCGAAACGGTAAAGGACCAATGGACACGGGGCCGAAGTCAAAAATCAACGAAAAAGTCGGTAAAAATAATATTATAGAAAAATAAAACGACAACTCCCGATCGAGAAACGCGGAACGATTTCGCATACGCGACCGGCAAACACGGAGACGACGACGACGGACGATGACACGATCGACGAACGAGACCGGACGGTCGACGGACGTGAACTGGTCGCGCGTCGCGGGCGAATAAAATCGGACGGGGATAGAAACAAGGAAAAAAATATAATAATGGAAATCGCGCGCGCTCCTCGGCAGCAGTGGCACACCGACCAAAGACTATCCGACGGGGCGGCGGCGGCGGCGGCGTGACGACGGCAATGCCACCTACCGCCGACACCCGGTAACTCTTTCTACGATCGCGTCTTCTTGGTATCGCGCTCTATAAAATAAATATATATAATATTAGGTATGTCGTGTGGTTATTATTTAATAATAATTATTATTCCATGCGTTATTAATTATTAACCCCAAGCCAAAACGCTTCTTTGGCAATCGGTTGTGATATTTAACCGCGGCCCTCTCCACGCCTCAGTACGCCACCCAATACGATTCGCGATTGCTTATCGTCGATCCTCGATAACAACATTTTTATTGGTATTATTATTTTATTACGTTATACTATTATAATAATACAATAATATTATGTCTCCCGCCAACGGATTGCCATTATCATCGGCAATTTTTATAATAGTATGACGTGTAAGTATTTATCACCACAAACATAATATACATATTGTAAATAATTGTAAAACAATATCTGTTGTGGTTTTAATCTAATGATGCCTCTGAGTGCGCTAATTGTTTCTATTTTCTGTAGTTGCTTACAACAATACATCTAATAATATTATTAGGTACTCGGTGCACCATGTGTGTAGACACGGGTGATCCCCCCACATGACCTTTTTTTATTCATACTTCAGACATTAGGTAGGTATACCGATAATAGAAAAAATAAAATTTGTATAGAAGAAATGTTTTTTTTTCAAAAAATAGCTATCTAGGGTTTGCGATATAATATATCCTCTACCCCCCCCCAACGAAAATTCCCGTCTACGCCGCTGCGGTGCACTGTGCAAGTCTTATAGGTCACGCGCAACAAGTAATCTCGAGATAAAAATTATATTATTTTAATATTCGATCCTGCCAGAAAAACTATACTGGACTTTTATTTAGCTATACCTCCCTCACACATTATAAATAATATAATGCACTTCCAGTTTTTCAGTATAGGTAATAACGTTGTCTTAAAATGGCGCTCAGTCTATATTACATATTATTTACATTATTGTTTGTTTGTTTATTTGTCATTGTCATTTGATAAACCATTTTTTTTAGTAATTTTTTATTTTTATTTCTGATACATATTTGAATCAATTTTTGTCATTAGCTATATTACTGCTATTACATACTAACCATTGAAATTCGTTTTGGAATTTCTTAATCAATAGATTTGGCTGTTTTTTTTCTTATTGAAAATTACAAACTATATTGTGATTTCTTTTGTACATTTTTATTTATTTTATAAATACAACTGCGGGGAGTAGAAGTTTAATAAAATATATTTTATAACGAATTGAAAACACAACTGGTACATTTACTCAACGAAAATAAAACGTAATAAAACCGAATAAAACTGACTCACTTTGAGAATACTCGTATTATTATAATATAAACTTAAAATAATTTATACAATATATTATTATGAATAACTAACATTAAGTCCCGAATTTGACAACCAAACTCTATATAGATCTATAGATACACAGTCTACATAATATTGTGGAAACATTTTTTAGTTAAAATTTTTAAAATCTATACTAGCATCTAATACATTTTATGAAAATATTTAAAATGGCGACTAGTTTTAGTGTTTTATTATCTTCCAACAATTTTGGATAATAATAATATAGCTGAGTTCATTTAAAAATCGAAAGAATATTAAGCTAGTGAATTAAAATAATATTAATAATATGATTTAATAATTAGGTAATTTAGTTTATTTAATATATTATTTTTTTATTAATGGAACTTATTCGTACCTCTGCAATGTGCATTATTGTATTGTCTCCATCTTATATATAAACGTACGAAATATAAGTTGAAAATTAATTGCAGCGCTCTGCAGTGGAATCCATTTTATGCTATTAGTTATAATATTAAAATTAACTTAACAAATATCAAACTTAAAGATAAAAATATTAAGTATTTATAGGGTATCTATTTGGCTTTTATTGCTATATTTTCATTTTAAAGCGATTTATAACAATGTAAAACATTAGGTACAATCAGGGCCATATTTACGCACGGACAAAATAGTCATTGGTCCTGGGCCCATGTAGCTAAGGGGCCCACCGCTGACTATCACTAACTATATGTAATATTATATACTAATATATTATTTTGTCCTCAAAAAAAGGTACCATTTTGCAGATAGTAAATTTAGATGGTAACTTACGTCTCGTTTTGGAGCCGCAAGTCGGCTGTATAATTATTACATAGATATTATCTACTAAAGTCTGAAATCATTAAAATCGAAAATATCTTATCACTAAAATCAATAGTTCATAAACTTAACAGTATAATACACTTCACTAATTGTATACCCACGCGTGTTTATATCAATTTTATATTAAATAATTAACAAAGTAGGTACAACGTTTACAATGTAAATCTCTTCACTCGAAATTTAATTCATATTTTTATTCATCATCGGAAAATTTCCCAATTCATTGATGTCTTAAGATCATTCCAAATAAATATATGTGTGTCTTAATTAATTGCATTAATACTAAAAAGTATTATACATTACAGAAAAAAACATTTAAAATTAGAATGCTTAAAAAAAAAATTGAAAGATGAAAAACAATGAAATTTCAACAACATATTAAATAACAAATGTTTCATTTAAATTTCAACCAATATAAGTATAAGCGTATGGATATTTGAACTATAATAGGTATTATTATCATGAATATCATAACAAAAGTTATTATCATATTATAATATTTATCTATTTATTTATAATATATGTTTATAAAATTTTATTTTTATTTTATCTATATATAAACTGATTTTATAGTAGCGGTGTTGTATGCTATCTACGCAATAAATACTAGTGTCGTATGATATATCTATAAATACTATTTATCCTAAGTTTATACCAGATAGTAGAGCTCGTATGGTATTGGGTCAGTGCCGCATTTAAGGAGGGGGGCAAAGGGGGCAGTTGTCCCCAGCGGCAGATTTACTAGGGCGACAGATTTTGTAAATATTTATTAAAAAAAAATAATAATAAAAATGAAAATGTCTACACACTATACATATAGTATATTTGTAGTTTAAAATTTATAATTTTAGGTAGGTACCTACCAAACACTGAATGGTCTTGTTCAGCTCTAAAATGAGTAAAATCATATTTACAATCAAATATAAAAGAGGAAAGTTTAAATGCATTGGAAATCATATTAAATATATAATAATTATTATTGAAAAGGGCATAAAAAAATGAACCTAAAAAAAAATATTTTGAATGATTTCTAATAAACCTAACCTATTAATTTTTCATTTTCTTTTGGAGAGGGTTGGGGCGGCATAAATATGTTTCCTCGGGGCGTAAATTTTCCAAATGCGCCCCTGTATTGGGCACATGGCATGAAAGTAACTAAAACTATGAAATGGACAGGCAGAAGTCAACATATATACCTACGTAAATAGCAATTATTGTAGATAACATTTATTGTATAGATAACATAAGACACCGCTAACTATTTTATTAATTATGCGTTTTTTTTAACCAATGTGTGTTTGGACGTAACGGAAATACTTATATTTGGGACAAAATACGACTACCTGTAATTGGGAGCATTTGGGCTTCTCCGAAAGGAACTCACACAGGAACTTTTTCTCATAAGAATACTTATTATAGTGCGGCCAGCGAAACTAGAAGCTTGACGGTCAAGCTCCCGGTGGTCGTTTTCGTAAAAACCAGGGGCTCTAAATATTTTGGTTGCTTGTGAAGCTGCGCGATCTTTTTTTTGAAATGAAGCATTCTTCGTACCCCTAGTAAAAAACGATCACCGGGAGCGTGGCCGTCAAGCTTCTAGTTTCGCTGGTCGCACTATAGTCATTAAGGTACCTATAGTAATCCTTAGGGACACCGTGAAAAACCTTCTATTATACTTCCTTTAATAATTATTGTATATTTAGATTTTAGAATGTATTCGTATTTATACGTTATACTATAATACGTCAAGTAATATTTGTATACAAATTAGGTGAATAAATACTTTTTAAATTTATAAGATAAAAAAAAAAAATATATTCATATTGTATTTTTAAATAGAATTTTAAGCACTGATGATTCGTTTCATTTTTCTGTAACCTATTTTATAGCATGTTTGAAAGAGTAAAAGCAATAATTATTGTTTTTGTATTCCCATGATCTATTACCTCAAACTTTTGAGTCGTATCCAAGATATTTCTTTCTGTCTGTTACTTTGTTCAAATATTTACTGCACATCATTCGGCATTCTTTGGATACAACCATTTTCTCTATATTTTATTCATCATTGTTTACGTACAAGAAAGAATAGGTAGGTTTATAGAAATAAACATATTTAAAAATTAAACACTTTTCTTCTATTCCGGTCTTCGGAGACAAATGAAATAGTCCTTCGTAGCGTTATTAACTCTGTCAACAAGAGTAGAACATACCTGTTAACTTAAATAAATCGATCCATGCATTTAAAACTTTTATTCAACATAATTTTATGTCTTGCAAATTATAAAAAAGTAATAGTAAATAGTCAGGTATTTGGTATAATAATATTCAATACAATACAATACAATACAATTTATTATTATAATTAAAATCGTGTGAAATTGATTTTCTTTGAGATAATTAAGTTTAAAGATTAAAAGCTATTATTGTAAATTTATTTTTAGTATATTATGATTTTTTTTTTAGTTCCAGTATATTTGTGTTTTAAAATAAAAGTGTGTTATTTAAATACTCGTATATATACATAGCAAAAATTTAATAGTCTAGAACATTTAATATTTTATATACATTTTATCATTATATCATTGATTGTATGTTTGCATCTAGGAACTGTGCATTTATAGTTTTGTCGAAAAATTGGACTTTTAAGTTTAGAAATCAGACTGCATAATTAATTAGACGTAGCACTTGAGTATTATATTACAGGAGTTTTTGTGTACAAATAAAGAAATTTAAAGTCAAAAACTTATTCTTAATTAAGAATTTAGAAATTTTATTAATAAGCACTACTTAAAAATATAAATAAAAAAAAAATGTTCCAAAAAAAATTTTACTATACATATATATCACATTTTATTATACAACAAAATGTCTATATAATATCAATGGTTCCTTATTCAATATTTCAGAAATGTACTAAGTGTGTGTATTGTATTTGTAAAGTTTAATTTGTAAAAATAGTAGGAAACAAATAACTTGATGAGAAAAAACTTCCAGAAAATAATTGAAAACTGAGAACTAATTTTAACAATTTCAAAGTAGTTGTTTCAGTACTTTTTTCAGTTACTTACCATATGTTTATAGTTTATTATACTAGGCAAGGGCATTTATTATTTTTAAGTTATTTAATTTATTATCTTTTTTTATTTTAGTAATATATATGTGTAACATATTTTTACAATGTAATTGCGTATAATATTGTTTTTAAAAATATAATCCATTTTTCAAAAATATGCTGGTTATATCTTCACAGTTCACACTATTGATAGAATTAAAATGAAGGATTTTATTTAACATTTTTTCTATAAAATTATATTATTTTTGGGCTCACGTTATTTCTGCCTTTGACAAAATATATTAAGTATTATTATTATAAAGATAGTTAATTAATAGTCTATATGATAATAATAGGTCTAAAAATATAAGTGTTATGATGATTTGAAAATTAAAGTATTTAATTAGTATTAATTTACTACAATTATTTTACAGTTTGTGAATATTTTTAGAGTATTAAGTACCTACTACAAATTTACGAAACTTAATAATACATTACATTTTATTTTGTATGTAAAAGCAATAGTTACCTGTGTTATCCTGAAATCGTTGTAAATACATTAATTTAATAGCTTAAAAACTACTTTTTCAAATACAATATAGATTGTAGATAAGTACACTACAACTTTCAAAAAAAAACCATCAGTTTACAGTAGATATAGTACAATTTACAGTAGATAATATATATATATATATATATATCATTAAAATTGGGGGAGTACTCATTGTTTAGTAAATTACCTGAATATAACGTTTTAATATAATTCTCAATAATGCTTCCCACTTTTAACATTCATCAAACAGCACTTACTCTTATTGTAAATAAATAGGTATATTATAATAAATATTGATCGTATTTTAAGAAAATTAAAGTTAAAAAAAAAAAATCAACAAAGTTATTCAAAATCACGAACAATAAAATTGCAAATTGTTATTGTTAAAAATTATAAGATTTTTAAATTTGAATAGGTAGCTATTATTAGACACTTTAAATTTGCAATTATTTTTCATGTACACATTGATTTATCATTGAATTCAAATTGAATACATCCGTTACAACCGGCGGTGTATATATTATATAGTGGTTACTATAGAGCTAGCTAATGTTCCGAGTTCACTGATTATTTTTTTTCAGACTAACCCTTTTTCCCTACCTTGAATTACAACCGTATACCTAATAATGATTCTCAATGCGTCAGGTGTGGAGAAGATTACTTCTCAGACCTGTGTTCTGAAGTAAATAATATTATAAGTGTAATAAATTATTATCAATAATTGCAGTACCTAGTTATCATAGCTAATACACAATATGTCATACCTAATTATTATTATTTTTTAATAGATTTTATATTTAAATACAAGTTATAACATTTTTTTTTTCATTCATAATTCCGAAATTGACACAATAATTTACGATTATTGTATTAATTTACATATTTAGGTATTAGGTACCACATAAAAATGTAACATATTCTATAATCAAATGAAACGATAAATTATAGTTTTATTTGTATTTTCTTCATCCCCACAATTTACAGTTACTATAGCTACTATATTATTTTATCTATACTATATATTCGATATAGCAGATAAGGACATTATAGCAATTATGAAAAAAGCGAAGACGTGAAGTGGGATAAATCCTCGAAATCTTTTATATTCTTATATAATATCATCAACGTATTAAGTGAATAATATGGTCGGTATACTTTTATTTATTATAATACTGTATAAACCTTATTATATACTATATATTTATATATATAGGTTATGTATATCTTGTCAAATATCAATCATGATTACACTAAAAATATCTGAGTAAGACACCTATATTTCCTACCCATTATTGTATAATATTATTTATACTATATAGTAGATACTATATCCTATATAAAGAAAAACAACTACCTACCGTGTTATAATGGATAATATTATATTTTCATTATACACCAATAATATATACGCACAAAGTACTTGAGTGTAAAGTTTTTTGTGTTTTAATTATTTTAATAACTAATAACAATTTAACTTTTCCATTTATAAACTTGATTAATATATATTTACATAAATTTATAATTTAATGATATACATAACAATTTTTTAACCTAAGCTCGATAAAGTCCAAAAGAGTTTGCATATTATGTACAGCATATTATAGCCATGGAATATTTTTAGTTATTTTAAGTTAACTTTACTAATAAAGATGTTTATTTAATTCAATATCAACTTACGTTGTTTTATTATTAACTATTATTAGTTAAGTATTAAGTTAAAATTAATACTAAATAGTTGTATCTTTTAGGTATTCAAGTAATCTTTTTAATACCCTCTTTAATTTTACATTTCATATTATATAAATTATAATTTTAATTGAAAAATATTCTAAAAATTATGTATCATTTATTATTTATATTCAAATTTTAACTCTCTATACTAAAAAAGTGTTCTATTATTTATAATTACTTTCATTAAATTATATGGCATAATACAACAAATTGTACTGTAAAATAATAACTTTTATAATAAAATACTTTTTCTCATATTAATTATTATAAATAACTCATAGATATAGTATAATGTATATTTACAATATATTATAAAGTATTATTAAAATATTCAATTATATAAACTAATATATAGTTAGTATATTGTTTATTTTATTAACTAATGTACATATATATTTATGTATGTATTATTATTTTAACACACAAAGCTACATTTAAGATGTTTTAAAACCGAGCTACACATCCACAATCATATAATAAAATGGTAAAAACAGAATAGATAATAACGGTTCATATATAATATTTATATTACCTATATTACAGAACAACAGCTTGAATAATAATAATAATAAAAAAAAATATCGCGTGTTTTATACAAGTTTATATTTTCTTGTACCTACTGATGGCAGTAATTTTATAATATTTATACTGAAATGAGGCCAAAACAGAGGTCATCACATGACATATTAAGCTGTATATTTTCCAATTTAGATTTTTGAACTATATTTTTAATTATTAAGTTTCTTAGCGATTTTTTAAGTCTTGATGCAATATTGCAATGGGTAGTTACAAAAGTTATGATTTATAGCTAATAATAGTTAGTTAGTTACATTAAAATTAAATGGATATATAAAATAATTTAATTAGGTATATCGTACATATTTTATTCTGCATTAGTTTTAATATTTAATTATATTTATGAAATTACTAATTTTAATTTTTACTATATTATCATATTATTATCATTATTATATGGATAGATTAAATATTAATTTAGTTCAATATGTAATGATAACTTCAGAAGCTTTTATACCACAGAAAATATAATACATATATAGATTAATCATTAACATTTTTCAAATACAATGAACTTTATAATATTTAATACGAAAATATTTTTTTTTTGAAATTAAATAGAGAAAAATAATTGATTTTTAGGTACCGTGAACTAATTTATTAAATTTGTAATTAATAATTTTAATAGTAATTACTTATTTATTATTAATACTTAAATAAAATATATAATATTCAGAATAAAATTTCCTTATATAAATATTATACGCAGACCAACTTTTGTTCGAAACAGTTTTTCTTAAGGAATGATTTATTATTAAATTTAATTTTAACATATTATTCATTTTATTTAATCAACTCAATCATGAGTTGTTATACTTAACACCTTTTACACGCAGATTGATCTCTCCGATTAACAATTTAACTCTTCAAGCTGAGTTTCAGCTAATCCACTAGCATAACGGTAACATATAGCAAGTACAAATGTAAACACTTATTAGATGTAACAAGACAAGCGTAACAATTTCCAACAAACAATAAATTGTGCAATGCCTTATTATATGAAGTGAACTCAAAACAAATTTAATAAATTATATCGTCAAATGAGTAGGTAGCAATAATATTTCAATTCCATGGAAACTATTGAAAATATCCTTTGTACTTTGTACTTTGTGTGCAAATTAGTTTTTTCATATTTAATATTGCCATTTTTCCCATATAAGTAATACCATATATCATTAAGACATGATACAAAATTAAACTATATTTAGTATTCTGATAATAAGACATATGAGAATAACTGCACGTGCCTGACAATTAGACATACTATTTGGATAATAATATAAGAAGTTCATTACGTATTAAAAGTATATTAAATATTTAATAATTTGATAGTATCATAATATTATTTATTATTTTAACGTTTTATTTTTAAAAAAATCAAGCTAATAACTAATAATGAAGTATAAATGCTAGTTAATTTGTTACTAAAAAAGGAAAATATATCAAAAATAAATGTTGTAATTGTTATTACTATTTACTTGAGTATACTATCATAATTTCTAAATTATAATGTAATTACAAATGTATGCACACAATTCCGATTTTTGGATAAATAGGTATTAAGTCATAGATTTATTTAAAATTATATTGCGAATATATTTTTATTAATCCTTCATATTGTTCGATTGTAATTTATATTCATTTCAATTTCAATTACCTTTTGGCTTCTTCTCAGTAAACGTCAGCTACAAGTTACAATATTAAATTTTTTTATGCAAGTATGGTGCATAAATGGTTAAAAAATTTAATTTAAAATTTTGTGTGGATATAACAAAAAAGTTCCATTAAAATATTATACAACAATAAATTAAAACAGTAATGAATTGATTAATGAAACTTTATTTAAAAACGCGTTAAATGGATTAAAGTATTTAACTCTATTATAATTAATAAATAGTAAGTAATAAGTAGTATTAAAATAATTAATTTTATTAATTTTAAAATTTTATAAATTTATTAAATGATTTATTACTATTATTATTATTTGATTGTTAAATGAACACTAAGGCACTAATCATAATTACGAGTATACCTAAATAAACATTTAATATTTTAATATTCATATTTTTGGATAAAATTATATTATGTTGTAGAATTTATAATTTTAAGAATCGCTTATTTTGATATTGTTAAAATATTTGTTCATCTCATCGCGCCCCATGCGAGAATATTATGGTAACGCCCATGATGTGTACTATTTAAATGATTGATAAGTGTCTATACTCTATTTAAAATGAAAGCAGTACCTATTTGGCAGACCAGGAATTTGGATCTACGTAGGGGTGTGGCTTCGTTTCAAAGCTTATGTCGAAGCGATTGACGTCATCTGATCATCGGAGACGAAAACTCTTCGTTTTTCGGTAGGCAATGATCTCATGTCGAACACAGTACCTATATTGTATAAAAGTGTATGAATAAACTAATTATTAATAAAAAAAACAATAACTTTTGTTGTCCAATGAATACGTTTTATTTTAAATGGTTATAGTATTTTCATAGATTAAATTAATTTATATTCTCATTCTTTTTTTGCACATATAAGGAGATGTCTGCGCAATCAAAATAGTTTATTATTGGTACCACAATCTCTATAAAATCGATATAATAATTGAATAATATGAGACAAAATTATATAACTTTATCCTTTGCGTGGTGTCAAAATCGTAAGAAAAATAAAATTTCTTACAATGTAATATAGCTACCTATACTCTTTTAATGAAATTCAAATATATTCATACGTTATATGACAAAAATATTGTATTCTAAATTTAAGTACAACAATAATACGCTGTTATACACATAACTCCGGAACTAGCAAAATAAATATGACTTTTAAATTAAATTAATAACAACAACTTAAAATTGTATATCAAGATTTAATCGGAATGAAAGGTTAATTGTAAAAAAAAAAATATTAAAATTAAAGTTAAGATTAAAAAATATACATATACTAACCTACATTTTGTAATCTAGAAGCTGTCGTGAAAACATTGTTGTTTCAAACTTTTTTTAACTCAACAGTTCTTTTTAATTTTTAATAAAAGATAAATCAATCATGTCTTATTGATTTGTTGCTGAATAAGTTTCAGTTCTGCAATGCCTACTTTTTAGTATCTAACCGGGCATTTTCCTCGAGAACATTTTCGTACAGGATAACGATTCATTTTATAATAAAGAACTGTGGCCAATATTTTCATTGTAAAAATATTTATGATAAGGTTGTTGAATATGTATATGTATACAATATATTCATATATATCAAATTAATTGTATTTTGAATTAAATAAAAATAACTTTTTTTTTTAAATTTAATCAACCTATCTGTATATAAACACATATGTAATAGGTATTATACTATAATTATGTACCCACGTTAACACTACGAAAATACTTAAGAATAAATAATAATTAAACTTTAATGTTGAACCATTATTAAGGGAGAATAGTGCTTCGTCAATTCCGCATATTATACTTTTTTACTCACACAAATCCGTACAAAATTAATTTACAACGTTGCCAATAAATATTATTTTAAAAATACATATTTTTATTATTATTATTTGTAAAATACATTTAATACAATAAGTAAATTAGTTAATTTTGTGCAAGACTTAAAAAACATGAGTTAAGGAAATAAATATCGACACTACTTACAATTATAATTTTAGATCATTGAAATAATGTATAATGTGTTTAATAATTACCTATACAAAAATTTTAAACGTAAAAGAAAATTTTAACATAAATACTCAAAATAAGTATACATTTAATCAAATTGATAAAATTCAATTTTTGACATAAGTTGGTCCTCGATATTAAGGGAAAAAATTATAATAAAATAAACTAATTTTAATTATTTACATATCTTAACCAAATTTTGCTATTTCTTTATTTCTAACACAATAGCATTAAAAAACAAATAATAATAATTATATATATATATATTTGTATATACATTTTAGCCATACCTGTAGGCAACGTCTCAACAATATTTATATGGTATTACATTTGAATAAAATCAAAAAATCTTTTGTACAACGAACATTTTCGGAATCAGGTAGATAAAAAGATATATCTTGTGTCAAAATTAAAATTATAAACCTAAACTAATTCTTTATTCATAACTGAAACTATAAGAAACAATACATTTTAAATAATTTATTTAGAAACTTTTTTTTTTCAAAAAAATAAATAAGCGTATCATGTATATTTAATAAAGGTACCTATATTCATTATATTAACATCCAATACCTCAAAAGGTTTTTTATTTAGGTATTTTTATCATTGTTTTAAAAAATAACCCAACATAATAACAGTTAATCAATTACAATTACGTACATAAAACTACATAATAAAGATTTTACAAAATTAAATTATTTACCTACTTGTTATACTGTTGCTAAATGAAATTATTACTGTTTAGGTTAAGGTTGAACGTTCCGGCTGGATAATCGAGTTAATATTATTGTTCCGTTAACAGTTTTAAACAATATGGCAATCATATTTGAAAATATTAGCCAATTCTTAGCAAATAGGTTTCCATAAACGAAAATAAATAATTGTCATAGGTATAAAAAATAAATATTTACAAAAACCTAAAATTCGTCAATACATTGTGTATATAAAATTTAAAATACTATATACAAACCGAAATATTAGACTAAATGTGTTAATAAATAATAAATTTTAGTATACCTAAATATTTTAATAATATTTATTTTTGTTACATATTTTATAATAAAAATATAATATTAGGTATATTATAAACAAATTAATGTATATTTATAATGAAAGTGTTAGTAAAGGAAAAAAGTAAGTGAATTGATAAGTATTACTATTAGTTTAGTATCAAATTATATAAACCTACTACAAGGTATAAAATGTATGTTGTATTGTAATTTTTAACACAATATTTCAAACAGTCATATGTTATAAATATCAAGATTAACTTTAAATTAGTGTCCATTTCAAAGTTTTTGAATACAATACTATTTTAGATTTTGTTTATTTGACTGAGTATACTAAAAATGTTTTTAAATTCATAACAATGATTCAGTAAAAAATGTGAAACAATGTTCAAATAGATACAGTATGGATATAACATGGCGTAACGTATATTTTTCATATTATAATGTTTTATTATAAGGCGTAAATAAATTTTTCTATCCTTAAAAATTTGATTTTAACAGAACCTTGAACAGTTTTTTAATTCAAAGAACTACTATTTTTTATAGAGATTACAGATTTTCGTGTTTAATGTTGTCTCGTTGCATTTGTTTTGACAACCTTACATTCGTTCCGAAGATTTTGCCACATTTCGACAAACTTAAGTCTGAAACTAACCGAAAATTGTCTTCAATTTGTTGTGAAATATCTCTTAGATAAAACTCAACTTTTTAAGTCATTTGTGACTAGTACACGAAAACTTTTATCCATTTTAAGTGTATTATAATTTACTATATATAATGTGTGCATAATAATTATACAAGTGCTTTATACGTTTAAACAAAATACAGATATTAATAGCATATATTACAGTTAAGTTTCGATTGATATACGTTTATTATAAGTACAAGATTTAGTATTTACTATGTCACGTATTATATTACATCACGGAGCTCTCCTGTACTTGTATTTAACACATATTATATTATATTATTATACATACAAAATAAAAAAATTAATCAATTTTTTTAATTTCAAAGAACTCGTGAATATTTAATTAACAAAATTAACCGCAGTAAAATCTAGAAATAAAGTAATTATTTGAAATAGGAATATTAAAATACACCAAATGACAAGAAACTTATTAACATTGTAAAACATTTATTAAAAGTACTACCGTTACTAGATATTTTATGTTTTATTTTAATAATGATGATTACACTTGCTTGCTTGTTTTGCATCGACGAACTGAGTATTCTATGTAAATAGGTATTTATTACGTTGCAACGGATGAGCTCAAACAATACTCGAGCAAATAACGCGTGAAGTACAATTATTGGCGTAAACGTACAATTGTTTGCCTACCATATTATATTGACGTATATTGTGATGCAGAAATCAAACATATATAAATGATTTTTTCGTAAACACAACTTCGAGTCTCTACAAAGTTCCGAGATGACTGTAATAATAATAATATATATTGATTAGTTACTACTTATTAAATTATTAATATTCGTATTAAGTAAAAAGTATTAGGTATACGCGTAATACGTAGAAACGTATAATTTGTTACCTGTATTAAAAACAATTAATATGATTTTTCATAAATTACCTATTTCATATATAATTTACCATTTAAATTTTACGGCTATTGCAATAATTGGCAATAAATGTATTTGCAACACGTACCGTGCACTAGTTTCTTTTGCGGACATTGTCGACTTCTAGATAATTAATTTACAACGATGATGTTAAGTATTTTAAGTTTAATAGCATTATATTAACATGAAATTACCATTTATTTTTTAACGCAACGTACACGTGACTGCAATACTATTTTTGGTAGGTAGGTACTCGGCTGTTACAAATTATTCAAATTTGTATTTGAAAACATGCGTTTAAATTGCATTTACAAGACATGTAAATAAAATAATGAGACTGATTTTTATAATTTTTTTTATTGAAGTAAAATGAGTATTTTACATTATCTCCTTCAAAGTAATTGCCTTGAAAATATCCACAGCACTGGAGGCGATGTTTCCTCTATTCGTAGCAGTTCTGGATTTTGGTTACTGGAATATGGTTTTCAGTTCGTCGATCACAGGAGTTTTACTGTTTGAGTATTTTCTAGTGTCACAAAATATCGTTCTTTGAGGTAAATTTTTAATCACTAAAAGAGAAAAAAGTTGGTTACAAGGTTAATTTGCTCATCCCCGAATAATTTTTCGAAATTGATTGAACGTTGGTATGAGTTAATCTTAATTGCTTCCAATCATTTTCATCGACAACCAACGATTGGATTGGACTAGATCCCGAACTCTGCAGATGATGTTTCCGTTATAATTTCAGTTTAAGGCTTCATCATCTTTAATCGATTGTCGGCCTTTTAAATATGCCTTAAACCTTCTAAATACCTGGGCCATCAAAGCACACTATCTTCATATTATGCTTCCTTAAGTTTTTTAAAGTTTTCGTAGCATTGTGCCAAAGTCTGAAATAAAATCGGATAACACACGGTTGTTCTAAATTGTTGTCGCTCATTTTCCGAACGTAGTAAAAAAAAAAAACCTGTTTAAGAAAATACGGACCAACCTCTAGAGAGTTCAAACTCACACTGAAGTTACTTTAGATGTTTATCTACAAAACCTTTTTATACGAAAATCTATTAGTGTTGACAGATAACATAATACTCTATCAGTTTTATTACTTTATCTACACACCTTGCAAGTAGGTACTAGATAAAGGATGTCACAAATTAAACTATCAAACTATAAAATATATGGTCTATAGTTAATGAATCACAAATAAATTCGGTAGAAATACTTGATAAAATTATCACATTTCTAACCAAAATTAATTTCACCGAAAATTAAATTGGACAAAGGCACGATCGATAAACAACGATTAATGAAGAACTGTGTACGAGACAAGACAAACTAAAGAAAAATACGTAATAGATTTGTAGATAAAGAAATTTGCAAATAGCTTGAAATTATGGGTGTTTAATGTTTGTTTAATATTTTGTGTACTTGGTAAAATATATTTCTTTAATTTAGTAATAATTGTTTAATACTGTTAAATGTATAATTGACGATACTACCTAGCTAGGCTCTAGTGTCCAGACTCTAGACGCTTGTTTTGCTTGATCGAAGATAATAAGTGGTTGTGGCAATTATTGTATAGATCTACAACTAACATGAGCAAATTTGTATTTCTGCAGTCATTTTAGTGGATGCCATTTCCTAGTGGTTCTCACAATGGTAATAGATAGTTATTGATACGTTAGGTCATAATGGCATTGTAGTTATGTAGTTATAGTAACCGGTATATTTTTCACAAACGTTTTACCGTTAACCGGCCACATAAAACATAGAATAGTCTTTATATTTCTACCTATCGTTTGACTTTTAAAATAATAATAGTAATAACTATAAAGATCGATTGAATAATAATATTATATTAATAATACGTATCTTTACGTGTTACGTTTATCAACCTTTTGACACACGTTGTAGTGCTGCAGTATGGCCCACACACGCAAGCATGTAACATGTATGTGGCTTGTGGCACTCGTATATATTATTATTATATATTGTTCTGCTGCCCACTCGGTGTGCTATTCAATGGGATCTTTAATAAATGAGATTCAATTCATCACAACACGTTCGGCGAAATTCACACAAATTTAATTTAAAACAACATTTTTATTTTTTGTTTTTTTTTACAACGTATGTATAAATATTGAGTGTTTCGTAGGTACTAAGAATCGACAACCTCATCACGTAAAGTAGGTATATACGCGTTTAAAAATAAAATAATTATTACTCAATACCGACAATACCAACCTATATATACGTAAATTTTTGGATGGTAAATTAATCTCAATTTCTAGGATGTATTTTTTTTTATAATAGTGCAAGAAGAAATATATTTTTAATAACAAATTGAATGTAACTAACCGTAGTAGATAATCTTAAATTACTACACTAGATTTAAAAAAAAAATAAATAAAATATATCTCTAAAACAAATTTCAATTATCATGCTTATAACTTACGTAATTTGAGTAACAGTTATACAGTACTTTTAACAAAATATTACCTATGTGTTATATATATAATTACCTTATATTTAATTTGATATTATGAATTGTTTTTAAAACATATTATTTTGCATTATTGTCACACATTTTCTGTGAATAAAATTAATTAAAATAAGTTTTTTCCAAAAATTGCATAAAAATTACTAAAATATTTACTAATAACTTACATAAACATAAAGTCGATATTTTTTTTTTGACATTTTTTGTACGATTTTGAAAGAACTCATACGTAAAAATTTTTGAAAAGACAACATCATAGGTACTATGTTATTTTACATTGTCAAGTACCTATTATTTATCATAATTTTTTATTATAATATATACCTAGCAGAGTAATTTTTTTATTAACGAGTATACTAACTTATTTTAGAAGATATTATAAAAAAATATGACACATTATTTTATAATATCTTACATATTAAATATATAAATCATTTACGCTTTTGCTTATATTTTGTGTTTAGAAAGAATGCCTAACTAAAATATAAGTTTACTTCCAATCGTGTAAACACTTGAAACGGATTACTAAGTGACAGAATTAATAGCTTAATCAATTATGCACATTTTACTAGTCTGCCAAGCTCGAGTTAAGTCTACTTGGTATGTAATGAACTAGTGGATAGTAAGTCCAGTTTTTCTAGGTATTAAATCACCACTACCATGATTGGGTGTTCTATCGTTTAAAATATATTATATAGATAAATCACTGTTTCTTTTATTAAGTTTCCCCCTTCTCCAGGCCTTTTCATTGCAACCAGCGTGGTACTAAATATTAATTTATTACCATCCGTGTACATTTTTTCTTATCGTTTATAACAGGACATTTTAAATTTGCGTTTCACTGATTTGTTTATTCAAGAATAATAAAATTCCGTTCTATAGAGACCGATGTTTATGTGGAAACAACAAATGATAAATGGTTATGTTCAAAACTCATAATAAATTGTACACACAAATTCTCTTTGACTACTCATTTTTACTTATAGATATACCTACCTATACTTTAATAGGTTAGGTTAGGCAACCACTAATTATAGTTTGACTCATTAGTTATTATTATAATTGTTTGTACATCAATTTTATGTGACCTCTATTACGGTTCACATAAGTCGTAACTCGGTGTAATATAATATTTGTTATTTGACATCACTTTCTAATAATATAGGTAGGTATTCAAAATAAGTACTCTAACTATAGTCTATCAGTTGACAACAATATTAATGATAGTAAAAAAAAAAAAACGAATTAATCAATCGACTTACTCAACTTTGCATAATCATTATGTATCATAAAGCATTAGTTGCTTCCCTTTATTACAAAATAGATATATACAACTATGACCATGGTTATAACCGAATATAGAAGTATAATATGCTCTTTATATATTAATATATTATGTTGCATTTAACAACAAACGGTTTCGTCGCTATTACGATTTACTGTATAATTTTTATGTTATACCATATTCTTCCTGGGGTAACGTTTTTATTTGATTAAAATACAAGTAATTTATGTATTTATTACACTTGCAAGATATGGAATATTTTTTTATCAACGTAAAATTAATAATTATACCTAATTACTTTTACAAAAAAATTCTTTAAAAAGAGTAGGTCACGTAATGTTAACGACAAAAAATAATTACGTATTACAAAGATAAAATAAACTCAGTGAATTTTGTATACAACCCAATCAAACAAAAAACTTAAATTCTAAGAAGTAATGTTTTTGTTTTACAAATAACATTAAGCCGTTATTGAAGAAAAGTTTTTACTTATAAATATTCCTACCACGTTGTCGATATGATACACCGATATCGATGAACGTTTTTTGTTTCTTTTAATCTTTCGATTTTCGTGTATCAAGTATTTATTATGATCTAGTGACCAGATTTATAAGATCGAACGTCAAGTTGTTGTGAACACGAGTCTACCATTAAAGCGATGCACTGGAGTATAAAACAATGTAACATTCATATCAGACACGGAGACACGTACATTGCAGGTTAGAGTTTCCATCCCCCGATTTTTTGAGTTGTGAACCTATCTAGGAACAATGCAATATTAATTTCACGAATATCTATTTTCCATATAAAGAGGACTGGTATTGGTATAGAAATGTATAAATATTAAATATACATAAAAACAATGTATTCGTGTTATAAATTACTAATAATTTCAATCATCCCCTGTTTCATTAGTATATACCTCCTCCAAGCCGTATAAGATTTATTATTGATCATTTGATAATTTTCAAATAATAATTTACTTCTAATTGCAAACATTCAAATACCTAATTATTAATACGCAATAAAAACATTAGGTACCTACCTTATACCTATATAGGTTAGTAACGATTGCTCGTTTCATTTACCACTGTTGAAGTTGATAATATTTTAAAAATATTTTGTTAACAATTTTACAACCTAACAATTTTTCTGATCAATTTTATTCATTTATTGTTTGTAGATGTAGATGTAATTGTATTTTATTTATATTTTTAGTGTGAAAAAATAGTTACAAAGCACTTTTATAAAAACAATAACCGTATTTGCTATTATATAAAATTATATAGTTTAATACCTATACAAAATGTTATTAAATAATTTGCCCTTAATGATAAAATAGAAGTTAGGACATATAACCATATAATGTTTTATAATATTTTTAGCATTTTACTATATTTTCATTTAAAATTAAAATTAAATTAATAAATAATATAATATTCATTGATCCTCGAACTCAAATAAAACAATAATTATTTATAGGTACTTATGTTATTATTTATACCTATTAATATAACATAATTAATACATTAATTTAAAATTCTTACACTTATGATATTCTATTATTTACTTGTAGACATACTATTATAATTTATAGTATTATAACCTACTAATTACTGTGGTATAACCTAAACGAGTAACAATGATTTGCTTTTTAAATATCCGGTTAAAAATCACTTTTAACTATAAACAAATAGCCCACATCTGTGAATCAAAATAATGTTCATATCAGATCTTTACGGCCATATTCATCAAAAATAATATATACAACAAAAAAATTGAGCTGGAATCCGATTTGTCGATTTAGATCATCACACTATTCAATAGAAGTTTGTGTTTTTGCCACACCTCTTGCAAATTAAACTAAAATTGACGCTATCAATGATTTTACATCGACGAATAATATATAAGTAATTATTTTGCAATCAAATAAGACAATTTTTTAAAGCGGAAAACATGACCATATTAAACCTAGAATCTACAAACAATCATATTCGACCACCTTTTCGTACAAAATCTTGACCATCTTCAGATTACCCCAAACTCCAATCCAAATGAAATATGATATCACTCAAATATCTATCACGTTCAAATGAACAGTAATTAACATTTTATGTAATGTGTGCCTAACTACCTAAGTATACTCGAATAGCCTCTCATGATTTATTTTTTAAAAAGGTTATTTTAAAATGACATTTAGTATTGCAAAAAATGTTCATAGAAAATGATAAATTTATTCAGTTGATCTCTTGTTTAACTTATATTTCAAATACATTAATACTTAATAGAAACAAACAAAAATGTAATAAAATTAAGGATAAAAAAATGTTAACTATTTATATATAGGATGCATATAAATTTATGAAAACTACCTAAAAATATGATTTATTAGCTTATTTTAATTTGTATATTCAAGTATATGAAAACAAATGAAAAATATAGAACTACAGTCTACACATTACACAACATTGATATACACTCGTATTAATCAAAAATATTCTGAGGTAAGTGTGGAATAATATAAATTTGTATAAAAATCTTGTCCCTAATTAGTATAAAAAGAAATTAAGGTTTTATCTAGTTGCAAAAATTATACTTTAAATTTTAACTTGTGATGTGGAAGCTAGAAAATATGCGAAACAGGATATTAAATAATCGTGTTTTTCAGTTATTAAGGCATGTGTTTAGTTGTATGTTATTGTCTAGACTATTAAAAAATATAACTTAATTCATTCATAAAAATTAAAATTATTAGGTATGTATAACTATATGGTTTTTTACAACAATCAATGATCGATATCCGATGATGATGTACATAAATAAAAATCATAATATTCTAAAGTATTGAGTAACATCATTATATATGTAATGATGAACTTATTAATTTTTAATATGAGCCATGTGTGTGATTGGAAAACAATTCAAAAATAAACAAGTCACACGCCTAAATTTAGGTGGTAATTACAATAAGATAAATTAAATGAAACGGATAACTTGCAAATATCCTATTTTACAACCCTCTTAAAAAAAGTGTTAAAACTATACCATGTTAGTGTTGTTTAGGGTATCCGTATTGATTTTAAAAACGCTAATGTACCTTATTTTTATGGAGTTTTATTGAATTGTTCATTCAAACATTAATTAAACAATAAATAGATCTGTCTGATATAGTTAATTGTTTTTATTTTTTCAGACAACTTTGTAACGACCATTGATAAAAATTGATAACTAATTTTTTACTACTATTTTCTTAGGTCTATTTTTATATTTTTATTATTAGGTTTAATATAACTAACATAAAATCAATAAGCGTAACATGCAACTGTTGTAGACATTTACTGTATGTCTTAGACATTTAAATTACCGTACACGGTAGCGACCTTATTTTTTTATAAATATAATATACAACTTTACTTACCTGTACAATGTACATAAACTTTTGACGCACGTTATAAACACTTATACCATGTAAATTTATATTGTTTCAAAACCAAAGCATTAATTTAGAAAGGTACCTAATACTTATATTGATAACTTAATTAGGTACTTATTTAGTAATTAACGATTGATTGAGGTTGGACGGGTGTAATTCAATAATAGAATAATATTATATTTACAAAGAATTAGTTTTTCGAGAAATTTATCATAATAATTTGTGAGACAACTCCTGTATCCAAGCACGTAACCAGAAAATTTGCGTCGGGGTAGCGAACAATTTTGGGCCTTTGTATTATCTTCCATAATTTGTTTCCTGTGAAAAACTTGTAAAGCCTGCAGAGAGCTTTTATACGTGTCTATTTGTTTATTTATATATTTTTTGTTATGCCGATGGCATATACTAATATACCTAATATCTCCATACTCCAAAAGTTCCTTAGGCATAATCTCATAACAAGAACCTTAATAATTTAAAATGTACCATTAGTTGGTTAAAAAAATAATTTTCATATCTTTAAATGAGTACTAATCAAAAATAACTTTTTAACAATGTTAATTATTGTTTTTTAATACACGTCATTTTTAAGTAAAAAGTGATAATAAAAAATTATATTATATTGTAACGATATAAATACTAAACAATTCATTATAAAATCATTATTCTGTTTTTTTTACGTTCAGAAAACAACATAAACACATATAAGTCTAATTTTTTGGAAATTTTGTTTTCTATGCTTATTGAAGCTAAATTAACTAAATGATCACCTGTTATTCGATTCCTTGTATAGTTTTTCAATCATTTGAGACATGAAAAAATTATTTCACACGCTGCGCCTGAAACAGAAATAGTTATTACTTAATAATAACTGCGTCAGATAAGGTTTAATAATATGATTATGAGGCGCAGATTCTAAATTATGTGTTGTTCAAAACACTAAGCATAAATATATAAATAAAAAAACTAATTAATTGAATAGACTGATTCGTGTTTATGTATATGGTTTAAGTATATACTTTAGGGGGTGTGGAGATTGCAGACCTAACCCACGCGGTAATTCAAAGTTTAATATAGATTTTTTAGTACAGAAAGATGTATATTTTAGTCTCTGATGTGGTGCGTCCTAATACAGCTTAGGCAGATAATATTTGAGGTTGAGTTAACTATTTTAACTTCAAGTTAAAAGTGTAAAATAGTTATTTTTTACACAATTCTTAAAACTGGCTCACCATAATAATTAACAACACTATTAACTTATAACGTAAGTTACTTTTCATCACAATTAACAGTTGTACCTATTTTAATAAATATTATGACAGTTTCTAGGAAAATTTATAGTTACTTACTATATTATTTGAATTTATAAAATTAATTTAATTAATAAAAATATATTATTAGAACAAAAACAAAAACCGATTTATGGCTTTGGTTATTTAAACGTTTTATAAAATAATATTATAAATATAATTAATCAATAAATAAATATTTACATTTGTAATTATATTATATAGACATTTAGTTTTATTAACTTTTAATATTTGTGCACTTTATAACACTAATTGTTCAATGTCTTTAGAGAAACCCGCTGAAAATACATACCTATACTATTAGATAGAAACATTATAAACTACTAAAAACTACACAAATGTAAATATTTGCTTAAAATGAAATTAAATCACTTAGGCTTACTGACTGATAATAATCTACTGGTAATATATATATATATTAAACAAAATAATAAACGTAAATGTAATTAATAATTATATAAACGATGATTATAATCATGAATGCTCACAGACGGTTAATCGTTTGTTTTGATTCGCCCCGTCACCACGCGGGATGATTAACGACTATAAACCAAATTATGTAGAGGGAGCCACCACGAGGTGGTCAAAGATCAACCCTGGCGCGAGCGTAACAGGGTGGTTCGGTGTAGACGTGTCGTTTTTTGTATATATATATACTAATCGGTCCCCGTTTCAAGCCATGGAGACGGATAGTTATTACAGCAGCGATGGATGATACTCCGCGCGAAAGGGAGTGTGATATTAATGATAATTCGGTAATTTTGTCATCGCTAATTAAAATCGTCCGAACTCGGGCGGTCGGCGATGCGGGCCACGGGTCAGATGATTTTACTAACCACAACGTTGACCTTTTCGCAGTCGACCGAAAAAAAAAAAACGACCGCGAAACTATCGTCGTACAATATAATTTAAGAAATAATTTAGAAAGTGTTATCTATATACTTTGCATTTCTGCACCTTATCACACAACACGA